>CANXYI011116152.1:0-11309 GCA_948208565.1 Hura crepitans | reverse complement strand
ACAACACATGCAAAAATTGTACTATTATATAGCAGCATTCAAACTCAGGGTCTCATACCCATTTTCATCAACATGCATGCGCATTAATTCATAAACTTCATTTCTTCAGTTTACCTTTAACATTTACAACTTTATATTTATTAAGTTACAGTAAAACTATAAATAATCCCATACCCTATTTTATATACATGAATATAATTCCTATATAGTAGAAAGAATAAAACAAAAGTAAAATACCTAATGAATTGAACACTTCAGCTACCGAGGCTCGACTTCTTGTATGGTCCTAACTTCGGCCTACGCATTGGAAAAGCCGACACACTGGGTAAAACTTAGTGGTGAATATGAGGTAAACATATGCATGCTTTCACATTCATTTAAGCAATTTTGCTATTATAATAATTACAATAATACAAAAAAATTTATAATTTCATTTCAATGTTTTTATTATTATATCATCAATTATTGCCATAATACAACAATATAGTAGCTTGCATTCATTTAATACTATTACGACCATTAACTAATAATTAATTATCAATTTCTTTACTAGGCCCATACCGATAGACTACACCTAAAACACTAGATATTGAAATCCTGAGTGTGTAGTGGTCCATATTTAAGACCTTATCTATAGCTACACCACATACTTATTTTATTTTGTCTAGTGGTTCTATGAACCTTAACTGTAGCTACACCTGCATCTTATTTTATATTATGTAGTAGACAAAAATGTACCTTAATTATAGCTACACCCACATCTTATGATAAAAAAAATGATATTAATCTATTTGATCAAACCTAGCAGCTACTTTATTCCTAGTCGATTGGTCAATCCATCATGTGGGTGTCTAATTATGACACCTCCTACTAGATTCCAGAAGAAACACAATAAGTGGTGCACTTCCCACTAGGTCACCCATCCTAGAATTGTCTTTATAGTTTATTCATTTAACTTCTACCAAAATGCTTTTATTTAAATCTGTTATGTTCTAAAACTTGGTTTTGATATTATATTAGTTCAACTTAAGGTCATACGAGTTAATTTACTCCATAATTAGCCAATTACATATATGTAAAAAAATTTTCTAAACTCCAATAGCATATCGGTTATCTAGATGATTATCTAAGATTTAAACCAATATAAAACACTTCACATAGTCATATCTAACTATTTCTCACATTTTAGACCCTTTTGGTCTTTAAATATTCAACTCACATCATCAATCCATCATGGCAATAACACAAGCCTTAGGCTCATATATCATAAGCATCAAGTAAAATCATATAGTCAAAGCATCTCATAATTTACTTAATTTCAAACCCCTATCTGCATTTAATATTTACATATTACATTTCCTTTATACAAGGTACCCATTTATCCCACCTAAGTTCATGAGTGCAAAACTATACACTAATTACACCACAACCTTATACACTTGTCATTTGAACTTGTGCTACATGTAATATGAGCCTATCTATTAATTCTATTTTTATACACACCAAAACAAGTATGATGAGTATATAATACTCAGTAGTGAATTCAAGCATTTAAATCTTGTCACAATCATTATTCATGCATACAATCATAATACTAAGAATTTCAGGTTATCATGCCAATATATAATGTGTGTCAGTAAAAATTACTAAAACACCCTTGCTTGTACACTGAGGTTAATTACCCATTTAATTACTTAAAATTAACTAACTAATTAATATTTACCATTATCATTAATTTATAGATGACACTTAAATACACTGGACCATGTGGGAATTGAGATTGTGTAGTGATCCATATTTTGGTTCCCGACCGGTGCACCAGCCTAATAAAATCATAGAGATCAGTCTATAGACCTTCCAAGCCAAAAACATTATTACACTGTATAAGGATCATTTTGTAGACCTCTCAAGTCACATATCACATTCAGTTACTCAATTTGGTCTGTTTAGCAGACTATTACTGTGGCCTCTCTAGGACTAGTGCTGCTACATGAGCATAATTAGATAATAGCATCAAGTGTGCAAATAAAATAATGGTATACCCAGTAGACTAGTATAATGGCCATGTAGTGGACCTCAACCACTATACTAGCCCTACCTGAAAATCAAACAGTGTAGCAGTTGCTAATCCCTAAGTTGATCGATTAACCCATTTAGTGGGTGTCTAACTAATGGGCCATTAAACCTTAATTTATGTCTATTTCTTTACTAATCAACTTTTTATAATATTCATAAGTCAAAAATAAATAGTTATTAATTTTATCTTACAGTCAATTTTTAGCCTAGAAAGTTACAGGCCCTACGGAACAGTTTAAGGTCACTTTTATAGTAGTATTTTTAGTCACTATCATAGCCAAAATTTAATTCATAAACTCGCTAGTTTAATTTCACATTGAATTGCCATTTATTATCCATTTACTATTTCTGTGAGTTATTGGTTCAGGTAATGGTCATTTTAGGATAGTTATAAGTCCTTTTCTTACTTTACAACAATCAGTTTTAAGCTCATTTCACCTAATTTTTCAGTGTAACTTTCACCATTCATTTCATCCATTTATAGGCCTAAAGTCAAGTACAATTATACCATTTAAAAGACCTCACAATAGGCTTTCAAGCCATTTCACAAAATTACATCATAATAACCATTTTAGACACACATTTTAGGCCATCTTTCATGTTATTTCTAATTGCACTTTACTTTAGGTTTATGTCTCAATTTATGCCAATTTCAAGTCCAAATATTAAGTGTTTTTATATTCTTTAAGACTCATTCTTTACATCCATTTGAAGCCATACAAATCTTACATATTTATTCAAATCATACAAAGGCAATTATGACATAGAAAGGTTCATTTTATGGTGCCTATTACATGCAAAAGTTTAGTACACTTTGCCATGATTCTTATGCCAATTCTATTGGTTTAGCTCTCAGCCAAAGCTTGTTAATGTCCTTAATTATACATTCACTTATTTACAATCATACATTCATGCCTTCATTCATAACTTATACACAATTATAAACATATCTTTTCATTTGACCTAGAGTACAAGGCCATACACTAGACAAATTCTCAAACAACCTCTCGACCAACATGCCTTTACACAATTACCATACAAGTTTAACATTTCAAAGGCAAATATACATGCCAATTATACTCAATTACTTACGCACACACATACATGTCCCTTAGCTCTCAGCCACCTATAGAAATCATGCTAAACATACCCTAATCAATCTAATCACGATAATACCATTCCAATTCAACACCTTAGCCATATATTAGCACTAAAAATTACCTTAACTAGCATACACACATACATATGCATACCCTAAAGCTCTTAGCCATGTTGAGTTTTAACATCATCAAAGTTTTATTTCATTAAATCAACACCCAAGAAATTCATTCATCATGTAGTAGACTATAATTCAACATCCCTTCATTTAACTATAAATTACACTTATCCTACCCTACATTTCCATATCTAATTTTCATGTCCCACACACCAAAATTCAGATAGCATGAAGTGAATGATGAATTCACTTACCTTGGATCATAAGAGATGAAATTCCACCTAATTTAAACCTTTAAAAGTCTATAAAAATGCCTTCAAGCACTACCTCTATCTTCATGCCATTTCGACCTGTAAATTTCCTCAAAAATTGACACACACCACAAATTAAAATTTTGACTTCAAATGCCTTATTTCTCATCCATAATCCCTTAGGAAAAATCATGAAAAATGCAAGAAAATGCACCTTTAAACTTTGATTTTCCTTTATTGGATTTTCTAACCTTTAACCTTTTTAAGTTTTTTCTAGATTTATTTCTTCACCCTTTGCTGCCCATTCTTTTTCTATTCAATGCCTAACATATATAAGTGAATTTTAGTGGTAATCAATGGATGAAAAAGCTTGAAGAAGATGTGAAAATGGTGGATTTTCCTTCTAAGTGACGACGACAGCATAAGGTAAAGGAAAAGAAGAAAGTGAAGAAAATAAGTGGAATTAGTTAAGTGTCAAGGTGTCTTAACAAGTGTATATAGCCTAAGTAATGCTGACAATGGATGGGTGGGTTCTACGACCACCCGAACCTTCCCAAACAACTTAGTTTTGATAGAAAATTTGAAGAATTTTTAAAAAATATAGGGACCTTAAAAAACTATATTGTTTGTTTTAAAATTCCACATTTAGTCCCATTTACATGCTCATAAAAATTCACAACTAAATTACATCTACAGTGCAGTTTATAGATTGCCTCGATTTACGTGATAAATAAAAAATTATGAGAATTTAAAAACGAGCTCGAAATTCATGTTAGAAATAATGCTAAACAAACCCTAACCAATCTAATCACCATAAAAGTCATCCCAATTCAACACCTTATCCATACATTAGCACTAAAAATTACCTTAACTAGCACACACACATACACATGTATGCCTCAAAGCTCTCCACCACGTTGAGTTTTAACACCATCAATGTTTTCATTCATCAAATCAATATCCAAGACATTCATTCATTATGTAGTAGACTATATGTCACCATCCCTTCATTTAGCTATGCATTACACTTAACCTACCCTACATTTCCATATCCAATTTCAAAGTGCAACCCACCAAAATTCATATGGCATGAAGTGAATGATTGAATTAACTTACCTTAGCTCGCAAGAGATTAAATTACACTAAATTTAAGCCCTAAAAAATCCATAAAAATGCCTTTAAACACTGCCGCTATCTTCACACCATTTCAACTTGAAAATTTCCTCAAAAATTGACACATACCATAAATTAAAATTTTGACATCATAGGCCTCATTTTCCTCCCACAATCCAATAATCATGAAAAAGCCAATAAAACTCATCTTTAAACTTTGATTTTCCTTCGCTAGCTTTTCTGACCATAGACCCTTCTAAGATATTTCTTGATTTATTTCTTCATCTATTGCTCACCATTCTTTTTCTATTCAATGCCTAACATGTATATGTGAATTCTAAGATTAATCAATGGATGAAAAAGCTTGAAGAAGATGCAAAAATGGTTGATTTTCCTTCTAAGTGCCATTGATAGAACATGGAAAAGCAAAAGAGGAAAGTGAAGAAAATAAGTGGAATTATCCAAGTGTCAAGGTGTATTCAAAAGTGTAAATGGACTAAGGCTAGCTGATATGCCATGAGTGGGTCCCACAGCCATCCGAACCTTTTAAAATGTCTTGATTTCGGCAAAAAATTCAAAGAATTTTTTAAAATCATAGGGACCCTAAAAAATTATCCATTTATTTTAATATTCCATATTTAGTCCCATTTACATGTTCAAAAAATTTCACAACCAAATTCCATCGATAGGGCAGTTTAATGATTGCCATGATTTACATGTTAAACCCAATAAATTATAAGAATTAGCAAATGACCTCCAAATTCATGCTAGAAATCATGCTAAACATACCCTAATCAATCTAATCACTATAATACTTATCCCAATTCAACTCTTTAGCTATATATAAGCACTAAAAATTACCTTAAATAACACACACACACATACACATCTATAACCCAAAGCTCTCAGCCACATTGAGTTTGAACATCGTCAATGTTTTCTTTCATGAAATACATACCCAAGACATTCATTCATTATGTAGTAAACTATGTATCACCATCCCTTCATTTAACTGTACATTAAACTCAACTCACCTTATATTTCCATATCTAATTTCCAAGTGCAACCCACCAAAATTCACATGGCATGAAGTGAATGATCGAATTCGCTTACCTGGGCTCACAAAAGATGAAATTACACCTAATTTAAGCCCTTAAAAGTCCATAAAATTGCCTTCAAACACTACCCCTATCATCATGCCATTTCCACTTGAAAATTTCCTCAACAATTGACACACACCACAAATTAAATTTCTGACTTCATAGGCCTCATTTCCCACCCATAATCCCTTAGGAAAAATCATGAAAAATCCATTAAAACTTACCTTTAAACTTTAATTTTCCTTTGCTAGATTTTTTGACCTTTGACCTCACCCTTCTAAGATTTTTCTTGATTTATTTCTTCATCCATTGATCCTCATTCATTTTCTGTTCATTTACAAATATGTATATGTGAATTTTAGTGGCAATCAATGGATGGAAAAGCTTGAAAAAGATGTAAAATGGGTGGATTTTCCTTCTAAGTGGCATTGACAGCACAAGGAAAAAGAGAAGAGGAAAGTGATGAAAATAGTGGAATTAGCCAAGTGCCAAGGTGTCTTAACAAGTGTACATCACCTAAGGCTAGCTGACATGTCATGAATGGGTCCTATGGCCACCCAAACCTTGCAAAATGGCTAGATTTCAATAGAAAATTCAAAGAACTTTTAAAATCATAGGGACATCAAAAAATTATGCTGTTTATTTTAAAATTCCTCATTTAATCCCCTCTACATACTCATAAATTTTTGCGACCAAATTCCATTGATAGGACATTTTATAGACTACCTTGATTTTTATGTCAATCTTAAAAATTACGAGAATTTGGAAATGACGTTGGAATTCAAAAATTCTTGCACTAATGAACTTAATGGAATTTTTGAGCTTTAAGGTACGATATTTTTTGGTCCGTCTAGGCACATCCTAGGTCCTTCTTAGCCTGAATCAATTTAACCCCACAGATCACTAGCTTTTAGTCTAAAATAAATTATTTGTTCTACTAAAATTTTAAAATTTTCCTTTTTCATCAGTTTAAAGCCCCTTAAAGTTTCATTACCAATGCTGCCACCTAGGTTCTTATACATGTGAACTGACACCCTGAGCACACTTCCCGAACCTAATGGCAATATTCACAAAACCTCGATGCATGGTTGTTATAGTTCTTCCCCTCTTAAGAAAATTTCATCCTCAAAATTACCTGCAGTAAGTACTTATGGATACTAGGCCTTTATCTATTCCTCTAGCTCTCAAGTAGCCTCTATGATGTCTCCATAGCACCTTGACTAGTGGTATGGATTTATTTCTCAATTGTTTCACTTCACGAGCCAAAATTTGCACAAGCTCCTCTTCATAGCTTAAATCAGGCTGTACTTTAGTGTCTATTATTGGAATCACATGTGAAGGATCCGACCTATACCTCCTGAGCATTGAAACATGGAAAACATTATGTATCTATTGTAACTCAAGTGGTAATGCTAGACTGTAAGCTAATGATCCAACCCTTTATGTAATTTCATAGGGTCTGATAAATTTGGGACTCAACTTCCCCTTTACAACTTTACTAACCATCTGAACCAACTGCTCATCTTTCATTTGAGTCTTTTTAATCTGCTATTGAAAATTAGGTTTCACTTGTAATTCAACCAATACAATATTTTCGAAACTATACTATACTTTAGCATTCATGGCTTTTAAAGTGACCATAAATATTTTACTCAAAGCATCTGCTACCATATTTGCTTTCCTCAGGTGGTAATCAATTAGATAGTCATAATTTTTTATCAATTCTAACTACCTTCTCTGCCTCAAATTTAATTCCTTCTGAGTGAGGAGGTATTTTAGACTTTTATGATCTGTACAAATGTAACATTTTTCGCCAGACAAGTAGTGGCACTATATTTTTAAAGCAAAAACAATAGCAGCTAGATCCAAGTCATGAATAAGATAGTTCCTCTCATATAGCTTCAATTGTCTTAAAGCATAGGCTACTACTTTTCCATCCTACATCAACACATAACCTAAACCATTTAGTGAAGTATTATTATAGATAGTGAAATCCTTACCCTGTTCAGGTTGAATCAGATAGGAGCTTCTGTCAGCATTTTCTTCAATTCCCTAAAACTCTTTTGACACTTATCATTCCACTCAAATCTCACATTCTTTCTAATTAATCTGGTCAAAGGAGTAGTAATGATGGAAAACCTTTTCACAAATCTCCTATAATACCCCACTAATCCCAAAAAAACTTCTTATTTTTATCACATTCCTAGGTGGTTCCCATTCTAACACTGCCTTTACTTTGTTAAGGTCAACTTTGATCCCTTCTACTGAAATTATATGCCTTAAAAAAGTAACTTCATTCAACTAAAACTCATACTTACTGAGCTTGGCATATAGCTATTTCTCTCTTAAAGCCTGCAACATAACACTAAATGCTCTTCATTGTTTCTAGAATACACCAGAATATTATCTTTGAACACCACCACAATCTAGTTTAAATAAAGTTGAAAAACCATATTCATCAGGTCCATAAAAGCTGCTGGTGTATTAGTTAGCTCAAATGGCGTCACCAAGAATTCATAATGCCCATATCGTGTGCTAAAAGCAGTTTTAGGAATATCAACCTCTCTGATTATCAAATGGTGATACTCAAATCTCAAATCAATCTTTGAGAATACACCTGTAGTCTTAATTGATCAAAATCATCTATTATGGACAATTGGTATTTATTTTTCATAGTCATCTTATTTAGCTGCTTATAATCAATACACAGTCAGAGCGACCCATCTTTCTTCTTTACAAACAATGCAGGTGCTCCCCAAAGAGATACATTAGGTCTGATAAAACTCTTGTCTAACAGGTCTAACAATTGTGCCTTCAATTCTTTTAATTCAGTAGGTGCCATTCGATAAAGAGTAATAGATATTAGAGCTGTACTAGGATATACCTCAATTTTAAAGTCAAGTTCTCTCTGAGCTGGTAAACCTAGAACTCATTAAGAAACACATTAGGGAATTCAAAAACAATAGTGATATGTTTAAGACTAGAACTGGGAGTATTCATGTTAATGGCATAAGCTAGGTAAGCTTCATACCTTTTTCGAAGAAGTTTTCATGTTGTAACAATGGAAATAAGATTATTCAAAATACTTCTCTCATTATCTACTATCACTATCTAGCCTTTTACAGTCTAGATGGTCAATTTCTTAGGTCTATAGTCAATAATGGCTTGATGCTCAGTTAGCCAATCTATTCCTAGTATCACATGAAACTTATGGAATGGTAGATCAATCAGATCAGTAAAAAATTGATATCCCTAAATCACTAGAGGACATTGTCTATATACCCTATTCAAGGTCACACTCTATCTTATAGGATTACTAACTTGGATATCTACATCAACATGTTTAGGCTCTAACCCCTTATTCTGTGCCTGTGTAGTACAAGCATATGAATAAGTAGAACTAAGGTCTATTAATGCCAAAACTAGAACATCAAATAAATAAAAAGTACTAGTTATGATGTCTAGTGCTGCAGCCTCTTCTCTAGCTCTCATAGCATACTATCTGGCTAGAGCATAAGCCTCAGACCTTGTACCCTGACTAACACTAGGTTGCTCTCCTCTATTTTGCCTCTGACCCCTATTATGAGGTGCAACATTGGATGCTTATGTCTGAGCACCCTCTGACTATCTCTAAGGACACTTTCTTCTATAATGATCTCTGGCACCATAGTGGAAACACTCTTCTATTCTAGCCAGTCTACACTACCCCCAGTGTCTCTTCTGATAGGTATTACAAGTTAGAGGTCTATTTTAATTACCCTTATACCAAGAGCACTATCAACTCGAGGAGGCAATCGAGGTCTACCTATGGAAGCTTATCCCGATCTTTGGGACTGTACTTGTCTCTAACCCCTGGCTGATACTAGGGCTTAGGTTAAGACTATTTATGTGACTGACCCCTCTCTTCTTTTCTTACTATCCTCTAACATTGCACTAGAATGTCCCATAGTCAACTGCCTCTTCCTCTAGAAGAAAGCCCTCTTTTCTTGCATCATTTCTTCTATATCATATATAGCTACCACTAGTACTGCAAAATCTCTCTCTGTGAGGTTTGCTATTTGCATTCTCAATTCTACATTCAACCCCATTAAGAATCTTTTGCATTTCTTTTCTTCATTAGGAAAGAACTCTTTAGCATACTTTAGTAGCCTGGTAAAGTCTTTCCTATACTCTGACACTGTCCTTTTTCCCTACTTCAAGCTAAAGAATTCTTGTCTCCTCTTGTCCTTATATGAATCAGGTATATACTTCTTCTTAAACTCCTTCAGGAAAAACTCTAAGGTAATGTTACACCATATGTAAGCTTCTTTCTAAGGAAGATAAGTGGCATACTGATAATTTTCTTCTTCTGTATAATTCAGCTGCACCAAATTTTTGAATGTTTTGTCTAGCCAGTACTTAGCTTTGGTAGTATTATCTTTCTTCCTCCCCAAGAAATCAATAACTCCCATCCTTTTCAGCCTCTCTAAACATGTTTTTTTATAGAGGAGCTAGCGGTGGAGGTGGTACTAAAGCTAAAGGAGTTAGAGGTGGATTAGCAGTAGTAGTATGTCTGAGTAAATTCATTATCTGCTATAACAAAGCAGAAGATGTTTCTGCCTACTGTTAACTAGGCACTTGTGGCTATAGTTACTGTGCAGCATCACTAGGTTTAGGTACTGATGTATTGCCTACCCTTTATATAGTTGTAGGTGCAAAACTAGCCACTTCCTCAGCCTATCCTTCAAGTACCTAATTAGCCATATACTTGCTACAAAAGGAACAACCTATCAACCTCGTATAGCATAATAGTTTAGAGGAATTAAAACTTAGACAATTGCACTCATGTACTCTACCTAGGAACATTAAACTTATGCTTTAATACCACTAAATGTGACACCACCTGCTAGATTCTCAAAAAAACCCAATAAGCAATACACTTCCTACTAGGTCACCCATTTTGAAATTGCTTTTCCAATGCATTTATTTAACTTTAACCAAATTCCTATTATTTGATTCAGCTTAACTCCAAAACTTGTTCTATCTTTTTATAGGCCCAACTTAAGGCTATACCAGTCTATTTATACCACAAATAACCATTCATAGACTTCTTAGATTTTTACTTAAATCTGGCAGAATAACGACTGTCCATGTGACTATCTAAAAATTTTAAAATTGTAAAAACACTTTTATAACTCATTTCCTCCTCTCTTGGACCCTTCTAATCCCTTAGATATCCACCTAACATCATCAGTCTATCAGTTCATTAACACTTAGGCCATAATTAAGCAATCATAATTTAGAGCCCCAGGCTCACATACCATAACATCAAACAAAAGAATCGACACATTCATAGAAGTCGATAATTGACTTATTATCGCAATCTACACTTATATACATATATCTAATACATGTCTTTTATCTACATGAAACCTATTTTCCCACCTAAGTACATTGAGTGCAAAAGTTATGTAATATAAATATATAAACCTTCTAGCAACTATCCTCTGAACTCTAGCTACATGCTTTACGAGGCTGTATCTCTATGCTAGTTACTTGCACACCAAACTCAAG
>CANXYI011116109.1:0-15430 GCA_948208565.1 Hura crepitans | reverse complement strand
AACAACGTGATAGAATAATAGGAGAAAGGGGTAAGATAAGTAAAAAGATCAAGTAGAAAGTAGAATTAAGGTTGTGTGTTATCCTTTATCTTGGTCCAGCAACCAGATTGGCCAAGCAGTGTCACAGATGCCTTGATTTTTAATTGGATTAAATTGGTTTTAATAAGAAAATTATTTTTCTACGTGCATAAATGATTTTTACGCATAGAAGAATATGCTTTATTTTGGTTTTCATGCTTTATGATTTAATTGGTATTTTTGTGGTTTAATTTGATGTATAATGAATTAAAATATGAATTTTAATTCTAGTCATATGTTGTATGAAAATTAAATTCATTAATTTGGTAAAATAAGTGAGATTTAAATTTAGATTTTTTGAGAAGTCAAAAATCGAGAAGGCATAGTTATTATGGCATTTGTTTCATTTGTTTTCAAAACATTCCAAAACTAATATTTCTTGAATATGAAATATTTATGATGTTAATTAAAATTTTATGTTGTACAAATCATTTGCATATGAATAAGATTCATAAACTTGCTTAAGTGTTGAGATTGTGCACTATTTTGCATTGTGTAATAGTAATTTTTATCAGCTTGTTTTGCCATGGATTCAATGAATTAAAGGGTGAATTTAATTAATAAAATATTATTATAGGTCTCAAAAGATGCCAATGGCTAATAGAATTGATTCAAACTTGTTTTGGTTGATTTTAGGCTGCAAACATTTTTATGATTTGCTTAGAATTTGATTCCTAATGAACTTATGCTTAAATATTTTTAATTAAAATTGAAATTCAATTTGATTGAATTTTTCGTTTTTAAAATTTATGATAATTATCATCTTAAATTTAATTAAATTAAATGAAATTCATATAAGATGATTTTTGTCATGTAAATCTAAATTCTAAATGGAATATGATTCTTAGTAGAATTTGGATTACAATCCTATTTTAATGGGAATTTCCAATTGCCTTAAGAGATTAAACCAAAGATAAGGATTAGGTTTTATTATGATCTAATATGGATAATTACTATCTAAATTGAGTAGGATAAGTGAACAAGGCAATATAGATTTTTCTTTTAATTTAGAATTTGATTCTAAATGATGTACTTGCAATGTTTGATTTGATTTAGAATTCTAATGTGACTAGAAGTTTTACAAATGGAGTGATGTAATTTAATAATTTAATGAGATCAAAGAAATAAATTACATGTTTAATTTTATTAAAACTCCATATTACAAGCATACAAAAATTGAAACGATCAAGATTTATGAACCAAACTAGTATTATAAGAGTTATAAAGCTAGTAATTAACCATAATCAATTTTTACAAGTTTTAATACATGAGTTGTATTAGAAATGCATAGTAAGGGTGTATGATTAGCATAATCACTAGTTATGGACAATGACCAATGTGATTGGTCATGAATTTCTTAGAATTTTTTTTAGTAAATTGGGCTTCTGTGTCCCAACCTTTTTTCTATCATTTATGTTGCATTTCTCTTCTCATCTAACTCCCCTCACATGTAACATAAGGTATTCTTAATAATTTTATTATGTAATTAGATTGCATAGGGTTGGAATAAGATAAAGATATGCAAAGAGCAAATGGAAAAGAAGGATTACAAAGAAGGAATAAATGAAGAAGTAGTCTTTTAATTATTCCTTTATTGCATTTGTAATTCATGTATACTACCTAGAGTTTGGCCTAAATTGATTTCCTTAGGCTTAGGAAATCAATATAATAAAAATCCATAACTAGATCATATATTTAATGAGATTAAATATGCATGAGCATGTCAAAGCATGTAAATTCCCTTTATATGAGCATACCAATGTATAAAACCAATGATGAGACTTAAAAGGAAGAGACCCTCAATTAATACTAAGACTTGCAAGGCTTCTATCAATATGGTTATAACTAGAGTTCTTATTAGTATAGAGTTATTGAGCAAACTTAAGCTCATGCTACATCAAATATGTTACAAACTATATTAATGGGTTCATCTTAGATAGTCTATTAGTTTGTTGAGCAAACTTAAGGATAATAGATTTGGAGGTAGATTGGGGAAATATGTATGAGATACACATGCACCAAGAGTTGGTGACCCAATGATTAGTAGTTATATTAAAATGCAATTGGCATGAAATGCCTACCATTTTTGTTACCGATTTGGTTTGTTTAGCAAACCTAAGATTTAACCTTAATAAGATATGAGTATTGTCTCCCTAGGAAAACCATCAAGTTTTCTCGGATCAATGGTGAGGGCTAGTGGTTCATAAAAAATAGTGAGAAAACATATGTATTTTATTTAAGACACTTATAAAATGTATTCATGTACATGATTATACACTAACATGTTCTTAATCTTCATATATTGTACATTTGCATCATGAGTTCATTTAACTAGAATTTTTACATAATTCTTGATGCCAAAATCTAAGTAAATTCACTTTAAAATTTGAGAAGAGTTCTCAAAAGTGAGAAAAATGTTATATGTTAGACACATATATTCCACCGCTAATTGATGTTCTTGATAGTAGTGGGAAGCTTTTTGAAAAGTTCATGGGAAGATTAATGTCAATATGATTACCTCTATTTCTCTTATGCTTTAGAAAGAACATGGGCATATAATGCTTAAATCATCATTTATATTCATATGAAATAAAAGATATGAGATATCTAAAACATTATTTCATTTAAAGATAATGGAGGACACTTCAAGTGAATTTATGATTTATTTAAAGCTAATAGTTAATTCTATAATCACAACACATGGTAAATCTAATCAAGACATTTTTTGTTAGTAACAAAATTTATATTCTATTTAGTTGAAAGCCCATAGAAATGGAAAGAGACTAATCCCAAAAGGGGATATTGCAAAGTATGTCAAAAGGTCTCCAATGAAGGAGAAGCATAGAGATGCCTCTATATTGGGTATTAATGTTATTGAGATTAATACTAAAACTACTATTGATAATCACACATAGGTATTAGATACTGAATGTGATTCTCAATTGGTTTTTGATTTGCAAGGATTAAAGAGTAGAAGAGGTGGAAAAAGGGGTGTTATAGACTTATGCATAGCAAATGTAGCAAGATTTGTTGCATTAGTTGTAGGAGCACATTACTTAGATTTGCCTTCAAGATTAGTATTAGAACTTAATAATTGTTGTCATGTTCTTTCTTTGAACAAAAATATTATTTCTTTATCTTATCTTGTTGAATAAGATGATATTTCCATTAATAAGAGCAATGATTGCTTAGTTTATAAAAATAATGTTTTATATTGTTTTATTTGAAGTATTAATAAAGTTTATATTATTGATAATTGAAAGGAGATTTGCAACATTAATACCAGAAGGTATAAGATTGATAACTTGAAACCATCTTTTTATGGCATTGTCAAATTGGCCATATAAACAAGAAATGCATGACTAAGTTGCACAAGTTTAGTCACTTAGGCTTATTTGATTATAAATCAATTGAAACATGAAAATCTTGTTTATTGGGGAAGATGACAAAGACAACTTTTAGTGGAAAAGGTGAATGTATTAGTGGTCTTTTAGACCTAATACATTCATATGTATATGGCCCAATGACTACACATCTAAGAGGCTAGTTTCTCTATTTCATTAACTTTATCAATGATTATAAATGATATAGGTATGTGTACTTATTGAAGTACAAATATGAAGCCTTTGAATAGTTCAAAGAGTTTATAAATGAAGTTGAGAAATAACTTCATAAAATTATTAAAAAACTTCAATCAGATTAAGGTAGAGAACACTTAAACTAAGAATTTCAAATTGAGGTAAAGAACACTTAAGTTAAGAATTTTAAAGCTATTTAAGAAATAATGGGATGTTATCTCAATGGACTCCTCTATATACATCTTAATATAACTATGTATTTGAAATGAGAAATTAAACCCTTTTAGACAAGGTTCAATCCATTATGTGCTTTGCAACTTTGCCCAAGTCATTTTTGGGTTATGCACTAGAAATAGCTATTTAAATTCTAAATAGAGTTCCATCAAAGTCAGTTGATGTTACATTATATTAGATATGGTGCAACAAGAAACTAATTCTTTCACACTTAAAAGTATGGTTTTGCCTCACTTATGTGAAAAGAATTATGTTAGATAAGCCTGATGTTAAATCTAACAAATGCTTATTTATGGGGTATCTAAATAAGTCTCTTGGATACTATTTATACAACTCTTTAGAATAAAAGATGTTTGTTTCAAAGCATGCTATCTTCTTAGAGAAAGAGTTTCTTTTAAAGGAAGACATTAGAAGTAAAATCAAACTTGATTAAGTTTGAGACTTACAAATAGAGGTAGATTAACTAACTGATCCCGAGCTTGTTATATATGATAATGATGTAATAGTAGAGCCTATTGTAACATAAACTCCTAGACATTTTACTAGAGTTTGTGCTGAGCTGGAGAGATATAGATTTCTCATAGATAAGCATAGTAATATAACTATAGTAGAGGAAGATGAGTGTACAAGCTATAAGAAGGTTCTTAAGAGTTTAAAATCAGAATTATGGTTATAGACCATACAATCCAAAATGAATTACATATATGACAATCAAGTACAGACTTTGGTTGATGCACTTGAATAGATTAAACCTATTAAGTCTAAATGGTTCTTTAAGAAGAAGACTTACATGAAGGGTAAGGTAGTTACCTGTAAAGTAACATTGCTAGCAAAAGGCTATTTTCAAAGGCAAGGAATTGACTTTGATGAAACATTTTCATTGGTAGCCATGCTAAAATCTATTAGGATTTTGCTAGCTATTGCCACACATTATGAATATGAGATTTTGCAAATAAATGTGAAGACTACTTTCTTAATGGAAATATATTAGAGGAGGTGTATATGACATAGCCTTAGGGTTTCATATCCACTGATAGTAGTAAGGTATGCAAGCTTCAAAGATCCATTTATCTATTGAAGTAAGCATCCAGGAGCTGGAACATCTAATTTGATGAGACAATCAAAGAGTTTGGTTTCTCACAAAATTTAGATGAGCTACGTATATACAAGAAGGTAAGTGGGAGTGTAGTAGTTTTTCTGGTGCTATATGTTGATGACATATTGCTCATGGGAAATGATGTCTCAACCCTTCAATCAATTAAAATTTAGCTATCAAGGAAATTCACCATGAGAAACCTCGGTGAATCAACCTATATATTAGGGATAAGGACCTACAAAGAAAGATTTAAGAGATTGATAGGTCTTTTATAGTCTATATAAATGGATAAGAAATTTAAGAGGTTTAGCATAGATCCCTTGAAAAGAGTGTTAATTCTTATGCATCATGGGAAATTCCTTTATAATTCTATGTGTCCATGAACACAAGAGGAGAGGGAATGCATGAGTGGAATCCTATGTGCATCAACTATAGGATCTATCATGTATGATATATTATACACTCGACCTGATTTAGCATTTGCTATGAGTGTCACGAGCATATTCTAATTTGATTATGGAGAGGAAAATTGGATGGCTTTTAAGAAATTCTTTAAGTACTTGAGAAGGACTAAAGATGTATTCTTGGTATATAGAGAAGGGGATTTAGGAATTAGTAGGTACATTGATGCCAACTTTAAGTCTGATAAAGATAATTGTAAATCCCAATTAGGTTATGTGTTCTTATTTGTGAGAGGTGTAGTTAATTAGAAGAGTTAAACATGATACCACTATAGACTCAACTACTGAAGTAAAGTATATTGTAGCTTCTAATGTAATTAAGTGAGTAGGATGGATTAAGATGTTCATTTTTGAAAAAGGAGTGGTCCCTTCTATTGTTAACCCTGTTCCCTGTATTTTGACAATAATGGTGCCATTGTATAATTGAAAGAAGCACAGTATCATCAATGATCCAATTATATTCTTAGGCATTACCATCTAATCCGAGAGATAATTGGTAGGCAAGATACAAAGATTAAGTGAGTCACCACAGATCATAACACTACAAATCCTCTCACTAAGGCACTTACTCAAAACAAGTTTGAGATCTATGTAAATAATATGGGTATTAGATACATTAGTGATTTGCTTTATTACAAGTGGGAGATTATTAGCAGTATGCTCTAGAGGACATGTATAATAGGGATATTTCAAGTGCATTTAAAAATTTGTTTACAATAAAAAGGCATTCCTTATTGCATGAATGCTTATGATTAATTCATTTATTTCATATAGAGCTTAAACTTTGTAATAAACTCCAAGGTATCATTTCATAGTGTAGAGGAAATCATGAGGAGTTAATGATATGAGATTCCTATAGCATGCAAATGTAAAATACCAAAGCTATCACTAGCAATACTATTAACAAGATGGGACATTGTTAATGCGGATAAACTAGCACGTGTTATAATATTTGACTTGGTCAAACTGTAGTTCTCACAAGCTATAAGCATGGTGATGCATAGAGTTAACATGTGGATGCTTGTTTGAGAAACAAGTTCAACAAAGACCTAAAAATGATATCTTCACATGGATACATAGTGTATGACAATGAAGTCATCTTATTGTATAAGTATGTAACATTCGGGAATCTGAGTTTGTGTACAATGTTTGAGACTCAAACACACCATAGTTAGATAAAATAGAAAGAGTTTTTATAAGAAAATTATGAAAAGATTGATTTTTGATATATAGCCTCAGAAGCAAGTCAAAATTTAGAAAATATGGATTTCACGGTAAATTAAATATATTTAAGGTTGAATGCTAATTCTGGATTTTTACTCGAAATTGATTGGTGACTTTACAACCTAACCTTAAATATTTAGAAAAGAATTTTGGAACCAAAATTGGAATTTTCAAGAGTCATGATTTGGTTGAAAGACATGTAGAATGATACTTTACTATGAGAACAAGGGGACAAATATTATAAATTAAAAGTGTCAGGAATAAATAGAGATTTTTTAGGAAGATATTTTAGATGAAATATGACACATGTTAAATATGCAAAAGTGGGATTAAAGATAGGAGGAATAAAATAAATTAAAGAAAATAAAAAGAATAAAGTGAAAAGATAGAAGAGAGAAAAAGGATAGGATAGAAGCAGAAAAGAGAAGGAAAAAAAAGAAAAGGAAAAAGAAAAGAAAGGAGATTGGGATAGAAAGAGAGAGGTAGATGATATGTAAACGGTAATGGAGAAAAAGAGAGAGAGGTAGAGGTTACAACAGCGGTGTTAATGGCAGACCATGTGGCAGTAGCAACAGAAGCTTTCTGCTACTAGCAGGAAAAAAAAGAGAAAAGGGAAAAAGATTTGGGAAGAAATAAAATAGAAAGGAGTTTAGTGGTGCGAGTTTAGAGAGGGGGAGTGATGGCCATTAGAGTCTACAGTGCTAGCGGTAGAGGAGAGACACAAAGAAAAAGAAAGAAAAAAGAAGCCAAGAAAGAAGAAAGAGAAAAGAAAAACAAGAAAAAAGAGAAAGAGAAGGAGGAATTGTGAAAAGAATAAAGAAACGAAGAAAAAGAAAACAGAAACAAAAAGGAAGGAAAAATGAGGCGAAAGCCAAAAAAAGGCATAAAAATTGAGAGGTAATTTTCTATATAGTCTGTTACTTGATTTATGATTTTTTAGTGTTGGAAGATGAGTTTTAGGATAGATTTTCTTCTTCTGCTAGTTTTGGTTTGATTTGCTCATAGTTTGTTATTCTCTCTTTCCCAATTTGTGTTTATTGCAAGTAATTAAGGGCTAAAGGAAAGTGGGTATAAAGATAGTGATAAAAATGGGTTTATAATTCTATTAAAGTGAAGGATATCCTTGGATGAGGTGAAAATGGGGTTAGCAAAGCTTGGTTGAAGCTATTGGTGCACCTTGTAAGTTTACTCAATTATGTATGATTCTTGTGAGCACAATTCTAAATTACAAGTGTATTTACGTTATGTGATAAAAATGTATACAAGTCTAAAGTGAAACTTATGATGTATTAGTGTAAAGCCATTAATTATATAATGTTTTAAAAAAAGTGAAATCAAGTTGTAAATGAATGTTATGTAATATTGCCTTGTGGTCAAATGGTATGGTGTGAATATATAGGTACATTGCTAGTTTAGGTATTTGAATCAACATATAATGGTATCATATATTTTTTTTTTGAGGTAAATTGATGAGTTGATGTTAGTGCACACTATAGCTCATATGTTGTTCTTTTAACATTAAGATATGAAAGTGAGTCTATTTATTCTACTTGTGCATATATGTGATGCATTTTATGTTAGATGTATACCTTAGAGCTTATGTAATAGGGTTATATTTATGTGTTTAAACCTTGAGAATTAATGTAAAAGGAATTTCTCTTCATATCATTGTACTTTTATATGTTACTTATAATTATTTTTAATGTCTTAAACCATGTTATAATGTCCCTCATATAAAATCATAGTGTAGAGGAAATCATAAAGTGTTCATGATGTGACATTCTTCTTACATGCAAATGTGATATGCCTAAATATCCTTGATCATAGTATTAACAAGATAGTATATTGTTAGTGTGGATAGATTAAAACATGCTATACTTTTTGATAGAATCAAGTAGTAGTTCTCACAAGCTATAAGCATAGAGATATTTAGAGTTAACATGTGGATGCTTATTTGGTAAATAATTACATCAGAGACCCACCATGAGATCTTTACAAGGATACTTAATCTATGTCAATGAAAGCATCGCACTATATGAGTGATGCAAGTGTCCTTAGACTTGAGATTACTAACTATCTTAAATATGGAGTCACAAACCTTGACTCTAAAGCTTTTACTTTGAATAAAAAGTATACATAGTGAGGTGTTCGGGTATTGTGACACCCCTTATGCAGTCCGGTGGCCGACTGATCATCGAGCTTGACTAAGGTGTACAAGCATATTGAGATATCTAAACTCATCTACCTATTTACTAGTGATAATTCATTTATTCAAAATTGTTATGGGTGAAAATATGGCAATCCTTATGCTGAAAATTTTCATGCTAAAAATCTGGTAGCATAACAGCTGTATTAGGCACTATCCCAAATTTTAAATAGTAACCTGCATAAGAAAATACACTTTTATAACTCATTCACACACTTCCTCCATCTCAAATGTGACCCTCTAATCACTCTATAACACACAAACACAACATATGATATCTCAACTTCAAGAAGAGATAACATACAGCATAGCATGCAGTTTCACAATATAATACAACATACAAACTTTAAAAACCAAAATGAACACTTAAGTTACAATTTGGTTACAAAATAAATACAAGTTAGGTTCATCCACTTTACATATACATTTAAGTGCAGCTATATATCACAACTATTACTTATATATACAATTTACCAAAAGAAAGCCTTCTCTTAATAAGTTTTAATGTCCTAAGGCTTCAAGTATCAAAATGTCCTTGCACCTACGCATTGTAAACAAATGACATATTAAGTGAATTGCTTAGCAGTGTAATCGAAATAGTATGTGCTAAATTACCATTCTTAACATGCCATAGTTGTATGACAATCATTAACATGCATTACTATCTAACATATTACATAATATGCATATAAATGTTGACATGCCATAATTAAGATCAATTTGTCATACATCATGCACAAGTAACTCTATCTAATGCATGTATAGCAAAACAACATAAAAAAAACATTAATTCATCAATTTACACCATTTTCAAATTATACAAGGCTTTATTGGTCATCTTAAAGCCATATCATGTATAATATGTTTCTTTTATTGCTTACCTTATTTTCTTTAATTATTCCCATAGGGATAACGCGAAACTTATGGATAACAGGATCGTAACTTGTGCAGTGGCCCATATTTTAGACCTGATCGCTGCTACACTAGCATGGTTATATAGTGTCAATCAAGACTTATGCAGTTGCACCCACATGTTCTCAATGTAATGGACTCTATGAGACCATTACTGGTAGCTACATCCACTTAGATCTGAATATCATATCATATATACCCTTGTGTAAGACTAAAATTGAACCTTTAGATCTTATCTAAGCACTATAGTGCCCTAATAGCTGTTGTATCCCTTAGTTAACCTGTAAACCTATCCATTTTCTAGGTTGTTGTATCTTATGGCCTAAAAAGCATTATTTTTAGTTTCACCTCATTAAATGAGCTTATATAACTTTTAATATATGTATTTTAGCTGTTAAATGGCTAAAACTATTTATTCTCATATAAAATGCCATTTTGAGCATTTATGCCCATTTTAACTTACATTATGTTGTATTTATGGCATATGCACAAACAATCATGTTTCCATCTTATATATAGATTTTTAGCATGTATTCAACATATACATACTCAATTATTGTCTTAAATCCATTTTGGTTATTTATTCCTTAATTATCATTAATTTCTCAATTTATGGCATAATGTGCTTTTAAAAACTCTTTTTAGGTTCTTTTCGTGTTTAGTGCAATTTTAGGTTCCGTACTTCAATTCTTTCATGACATGGATCATGTTCATGTTCAAATATGTGAATTAAAGTATGCAAGCACTATAATTCTCATGATTTACAAAAAATCATATACATTTCCTATTATAGGCCATACGGCCATTCTTGCTCATTTAGGCACATTAATTGTGTAGTAGCAAATATTACACATAGACACAATTCAAAGACATATTCATGCATATTTATACCTTATGGCATTAAAAAGTATAGACCCCATTGCTTCTTGGTGGTTTTGGCCATTAGGCCTTTTATCCTTTATTGTTTAGTTTTTCTATAATTTTGCGCATTAATTTCAATAAGTTATTTACGGCATTCCATTGTCATATACACATTTAAATATGCATAATATTTCATTTCCAATCACTATATCCAACCACTCAAGGTTATTTTTATATATACCCATGTAACTGCATTTAGCCTAAGTTTAGAATTTAAGAATAAAACCCATGCTATGGCACTACAACATTTGGCCATGCCCATAACAATGCCTCTAACATAATATTTATTTTATTTAGCATCTAAAAGTCTTTATTCTATCATGAAACTTAAATTAGAAATAAATTGACAAGCACTAAACCACCTAATGCCATAACACACACACACACACATACATATCTTATTACACATAATAATACATCTCAAACTAAAAGGCCATACTCAATTATGACACTATATGTCATTCAGCCATAGTCATAAAATGTTCTTAACATGCACATTATTCCCATACATTATGCCAACATGAATTATATACAAAATGCCATGTCACATACTCAATTAAGCCTATGTACAAGCATTTTGACCTCTTTATGTATACACACCTATCATAAGACACATAGTGAGTATGTTACATTTCTAAGGCCTTCTCTTGCTTTCATACATTCATAATTATGCTAATTAGGTAATATATAACCTTAATTACTCAATTTAGCTATTTATGCCCCATTATGTTACATATTAAGCTTCTAATGGCATATTGAGCATATTTGGCACCTCCATATAATTTCAATTCATCCCAATCACTTAAATTACATTAATAAAGTTATTACATGCCGTACAACACATTTAATGTATGACATAAATGACCAAACACACATTTAGGCATTTAATTCAATTTAGGCATAAAATGGAAATTTAGGTTTTCTAATTAAGTTCACACATCTTATTCTAATTAGCCATATAGAGATGACCGAAGAGGATACGGGAGGTCTATCTATGCCTTAGTCTTGCCCTTATCATGGTACAATTTGGAATTTCCTAACATAAAGGGAACAAACCTTCAAAAATCCATAATAAATCAACTAATGCTTCAAACATCAATCCAAAGACATTTATCCTCTTTTGGGCACCCCTATTATCTAGGAAAAATGGTAGAAGTCAAAAATTCATACCCAAAAAATTAGAGGTCACTATTCATAGAATTGAAAAACTATGAAAATCGAGCACCCTTTTTCGTAATTTGCACTTCCTAGATAAATTTTAGGGTATAAAGGTTCTATGGTTTTAATTTGGTGTGAAGATTAAGGCTTTAATAGAGGATTTAAGAAAAGAAAAATGGAGGGGGAGAGGGCTTGCTACCGTCGACCAAAAAGGAGAATAAAAGGAATAAAAATTTTGAATTTAAGAGAAAATTTGACCTTAAGAGAAAATTTGACCTATACCCCTCTCAAAATTCATTATTTAATGCATTTCTCTCTAATTTTTCTTCCTTTATTGAGTAGAAAAAATGGCTATTTTCATTACAATAATTCACCTTAATTATCCCCTAAATGCCTCTAAAAATTTACACTAAAAAATGCAAAAAAACCAATTAATTTCATTATTTTTATGTTGCCTGATTTCTCGAAAAATTACTTCCCAATATAAAAAATTTATAATTTCAATGCCATGAGACTTGTTGGAATTTTTAAGTGTAAGGTTGTATAATTTTCATAATTTTTTGAGCAACTTTGAAATTAATTTACGATTCAACTTTGCCTTGGTCACTATTCCCAAGACACTACTATAAAAACTTTATTAGGATTTTTAACCACCCTAATAACCTCTAATTAATTTCAAACTTCACCCAAAATTATTTTATGACTAATAATTTCATTTGGTGACTTTAATGCATCCCGAGTCTTGGGAATATTATTCATCTCGGGAAAGTAGTATTCATAATTATTTGGATTTTCGAGTCATTACATTTCTTCCCTTCTTAAAGAAATGTCATCCTCAACCTTAAAGTAGCACCTAATTCAAATAATTATGGGTATTGCTCTTTCATCTGAGCTTCTATCTCTCAAGTTGCTTCTTTTATCCCATGGTGTTTCTAGAGAACCTTTACCAAGGGTATTGTCTTGTTCCTTAGTTCCTTCTCTGCTTTGTCAGTAATCCTCATTGGTTCCTCTTTATAAGATAAGTCAGGATTAACCTTAATGTCTTCCATTGTTAACACATGTATATGATCCAACTTATATCTTTTAACCATAGAAATATGAAAAACATCATGGATTTGCTAAAGTTTTTGAGGTAAAGCTAGGCTGTAGGCTATTGGCCCTATATATTCTGTGACTTTATATGGCCCAATAAACTTAGAACTCAACTTCCCTTTTTTTCCCAAATCACAGAACCTTCTTCCAAGGTGAAACCTTAAGGAAAACCTTATCTCCCACTTTATATTCCACCCCTTTACTCTTTAAATCTGTAAAGGACTTTTGTTTATCAAAAGTTGCTTTCAACAGCTCTTTGATGATCTTTACCTTTTCTTCTACATCTTATATCAAATCTAGCCCCATTAGCTTAGTTTCATTAAGCTTATTCTAACACAAAGGCGTTCTTCATTTTCTTCCATACAAAGCCTCATAAGGAGCCATGCCAAGACTGGCTTAATGACTATTAAAAGTGAATTCAGCTAAGGAAAAGTATCGGTCCTAACTTCCCATGAAATCAAATGCACAACTCCTCAACATATCCTTGAGAATCTAAATGACTCTCTCAAATTGTCTACCTGTCTATAGATGGAATGTTATACTAAAACTTAACTGAGTACCTAAGGCACTATGAATTTTCTTCCAAAACCTTGATGTGAACCTTGGATCTTAATCCGATATAATTGAAGATGGAACTCTATGCAACTTAACTATCTCATCCACATGGAGCTCTGCTAGCTTCTCTAAGGAGTAGTCCATTCTCATAGGCATAAAATAGGCCATCTTTGTTAAATGATCCATAACTACCCATATTGGGTCACACCTTATCATTGTCATAGGTAGCCCAACCATAAAGTCCATGGTCACTCTATCCTATTTCCATTCTAGAATTGTTATAGGATAAAGCAATCTAGAAGGAACCTAGTGCTCTACCTTTACCTATTGACAAGTAAGGCACCTCATCACATACTTAGCCACATCTATCTTCATACCTTGCCACTAATAAGAAAGCTTTAAATCCTAATACATCTTATTGCTACCAAGATGCATCACTTAAGAAGCATTATGAGCTTATTGCAGAATCTGCTTCTTCAATTCTTCCATGTCTAGCACCCAAATTATGTCATGATAGTACAAAGGGTGATCTCCCTTAATCTCATACTCTGTCAGCTTCCCATCATAGATAGCACTTATGATACTTATCAATCTCTAATCATTTTTTTGATAATCCTTCACTTGCTATAATAGATTATGCTTAACCTGTATCTCAGCTAACGAGTCATTATCACTTGTGAGCTATAATATGACATTCATAGCTTTTATGGCTACCTTAAACTTCCTGCTAAGTGCATTGACCATTGCATTGGCCTTTCTTAGTTGGTAATTAATCAAGTAGTCATAATTCTTAATTATTTCCATCCATCTCTTATGTCTTAAGTTTAGCTCCTTTTATGTAGGTTGATACTTAAAACTCTTATGATCAATGTAGATATAACACTTCTCTCTATACAGGTAATGTCTCTAGATTTTTAAAGCAAACATAATGGCCACAAGCACTAAGTCATAAGTAAGGTGGTTCTTCTCATGTGGCTTCAACTATCTTGAAGCATAGGCAACAACCTTACTATCTTGCATCAGAATACACCATAATCCTTTGTGAGATGCTTCACTAAATATAGTGAAATCCTTTCCAAAAAAATGGCTTTAGAAGAATCAAAGCCTCTGTCAACATAGCCATGAGCTTATCGAAGTTGTTTTGACACTTGTCCTCCTAAACAAACTGAACATCCTTTCTCAATAATCGTGTTATAGGGGTGGCTATCAATAAGAGCCCCTTGACAAATTATCTATAGTACCCTACCAACCTTAGGAAACTCTAGATCTCTCTGGTGTTCCTAGGTGGCTTTAACTCTATCACCACTTCTATCTTATTGGGGTCAACTCTAATACCTTTAGCTGATGCTATGTGTCTTAAGAAAGATGCTTCAGTCAACCAAAACTCACACTTACTAAGCTTGGTATATAGCTTTTCTTCTCTAAGAATCTGAAGAACCGTTCTCAAATGCTATTCATGCTGTTCCTTGTTCTTCGAATAAACTAGAGTATCATCACTAGAATATTATCTATGAAAAATAACATGAATTGATCAAGATAAGGTCTAAAGACTCTATTCATTAAGTCCATGAATGCTGCAAGAGCATTAGTAAGCCCAAACGACATACTAGGAACTCATAGCCACCATAACTCATTCTAAAAGTAGTTTTCGCCACATTTGTTTCCTTTAGTCTCAATTGATAATATCTGGATCTCAAATCTATCTTAGAGAACACTATAACTCCTCTAAGCTAATCAAAGAGATTATCAATTTCTAGTAAAGGATACTTTTCTTAATGGTCACTTTATTCAACTATTGGTAATCAACGCATAACTAAAGTGAACTATCCTTATTCTTCACAAATAGAATCGATGCACCCTATGATCAAACACTTGGTCTGATGAATCCCTTATATAACAACTCTTGCAACTAAAC
>CANXYI011116067.1:0-13036 GCA_948208565.1 Hura crepitans | reverse complement strand
CACAGCAAAAACATACTTATACAAAGAGGCAGCACTTTTTGCTTCTTACTACTTTGAGCCTCATGTAGTGACACGCACCTGAAATGTGCTTCGTAACGATGATGGTGGTGGTCAGGAGGACATTGAAGGTATGTTGTCAATATTTACCTACCTTGGCAGAGCTGTTGGTAAGTGTGTGATAAAGATTTTAAATGAAGAAGAAGTCAAGGCTGCTCATACTTATGCTTTACTTAATTGTGACGAAGTTCAACCATACATAAGGTAAAAATATGTGTCATTAAGTTAGGCTTTTATTTCTATTAAATAACTTAATAAAAGCCTACTTACTAAATAAGTGAGTTATTTATTGATGTGCAACATATATTTGCAAAGATTACAAGTTGAGGTCCAGAATCTTTCCTAATATCAAATAGAGGATAATCTACGATTACACTTTGTAAAATTGTTCAAGCTCTATGTAAGTGTGTAACACGTGAAAAAATCATTTGTGCTTTATGTGTCATATTACTTCTAATGATAATTAACTAACAAAGGCTTATATATTTTATAATAGGCTAAAAAATTCCATATCAAGAATGAATTCTTGCAAAGTGTTGCACATAGACCATTAAGAAAAGTCAATTATTATCCAATATACTTCGTGAATGGCTACAAATTTCACACTAAATCTCATGCTAGTGCAAGATACTCAATGAACAATGGAGTGTGTATAATAGGTTTTGAAGGTGATTATTATGGAAGTATTGAGGATATTGTAGAACTTGAATATACCAGTTTCCCTGTCAAGCTACTTGTAATGTTCAAATGTCATTGGTTTAGTATAGTACTCGATGTTGGTGTTCGGGAGCATAAGAAGTATAAATTAGTGGACATTCATAAACATCGTGTGTTTTACAAATATGAACCTTTTGTGATGGCAATACAAGCAACCTAAGTGTATTATGTTCAATATCCTAGCTTGAAAAATGATGTTGATGATTGGTTAGCTATGTTAAAAGTTAAACCAAAGGATATAATGCATATGCCTATTGATGAAGTCGTCCCAATAGCTGACTTTAATGCTTCATTCCAAGTAGAACATGTGGAGAATTATGAGATAGAAATGAATATTAGGGCCAATGACCAAATAACTTTACATAATCCTTATAGTGAGGTAATTGAAATTGATGATCCTATCGAAGCTAACCATCAATATGAAAGTGATGAAGTTGAAGAATTTTAAGAAGGAAATTATGAGGATAAAAAAGAGTTTGAAGAAGAAACTGATGAAGATGAGGAGAGAGAATTAGAAGATGAATATAATAAGAATGATTAGATTTGGAGTGTTATTTTTGGCAGGTGTTTCAACATTTAATGCATTCTTGTCTATTATTTATTATTATTCTCTTACTTTTGATTACTTAAATGTGGGTTAATATTATAAATATGTGAAATTTAAATATGGAATTCTATTAGTGTTGATGAATTTTTTTTCACTTATTTTTTTATAGGAAATGAATCGAGGAAGAGCACGATCCACTGGAAGATTTAGGTTGAGAGGTGTAAGTACAGGCCCTAGTTGTGTGAAAATGCCTTCACTTCCTACCACACCAGTAGAGTTAACACCAGCAGTTGAAGCACCATTGCCACAGGCAATAATTGTACTAGAGCTAAGTAATCTGCCACCACCTATAATTAATGAACCTGTTTTGCTTGAAGAACCCATAGTTGAGAATACTAATCATACTAGATCAGTAGGTTCTATGGATCAAACTAGGTAGCCTAGTACACGATTAGTTTTGAGTTTGACTGATGAAGGGTAAGTTACCCCTATTTAAGCCTCAATATGATATTATGTTTTGCATGTTTTAGACTATACTATAATTCTTTATTTGCAGCTTGCAACCCTCAAGGAAATGTTCGTCTGTTATTACTGAAAGCTTATATCATAGAGTTGATATGAATGGAATTAGTTAGAAAAGAGTGCCACCGCATTTGAAGGACATTTACTTTGAAGAATTCAAGGTTTGTTTTGCTTTATATATAAACTACTGATATAATTATATTGATAATATTCTTATTATTTTATTAAATATATGGAAAATTATTGTAGAAGCATTTCCAATGGGACCCTTTTATTGAAAATAAGATAAGGATAGAATGGGAAGTTAAAGCTACTACTCGATATAGGGACTCTGTGTCCAGATTGAAAATGGATGGTGTCCAAAAGAAATTTATTCTTGATGATGTGTGGCAAAACTAGTTAGTTCTTTGGAGTGATAAAAATTACATAGAAAAGGTAGCATAAAATTCAAAGAATCGTCAGGCTGCTGGAAGTGGAGGCTCAATTGGTACACACACGGGTGGGTTTATTATGGTTGTTGAGCATCGCAAGCAATTGGTAAGTCTTTATTTACTATTTTGTTTATTTCTATATTGAGTGAGTACTTATTAATTATTTTAAGTGATTGTTTTATTTACTTCTCTTTGGTGTAGACAAAGGACCTGGGTCGAGAGCTAACCCCGACTGAGATACATTTGCATGTCCAGACACATAAGCATGATGGACATTCATTTGTTGGTGAGAAGTCTCAGACTATGCATGTAAGTACATTGAATTTTCAATTTTGATTAGTTGTTTTATAAGTTATCTTCGTTCTAATTGTTGGAATTTTTTCGCTTAGGAGAAATTTACGCAATTGAAAGAGAGTTAGTCACGTAGTGGTGATAGTTCAAATCTTAGTAAAGCTGACTTGTACTACCAAGCCATGGGAGGGGGGAAGAAGAGAAGAGTTTATGGTCTTGGTTCTGATGGTGCATATTACTATAGATATAGTCTTCGAAGCCCACCCTTGTCTGAATCTGATACTCGCTCAGCTGCACCTCCTTCCACTCAAAGACCATAACAACCAGTTAAAGGTGATTAGTTTGAGGAGAACTTAATGATGAAAATGATTCTAATGTTAAAAGCATCATTGAGAGAGGAATTGATTCTTGAAGTTGTTAGCATAGTGCATCGTGAGACGAGCTTAGCCACAAATCAGCTACAAGTAAGAGAGAATGCTCCTTCTTCCATCCAAGGAGCTAACGCCTCAATAGTTGGCCATGTCGACCCTACTGAGGACTCTCATTCCTCGGCAGTATTGTAGTTCCTTTATTATTACTTTCTTTTCTCAAGAGGATTATTGTATTATGGTTTTTTTTTTACTTTATGCACTCTTTTGTTTTATGCTTGATGGCTTTTCTATTACAACTCTACTTATGTTATAGGATGATATAGATTGTAATGTAGTAAGATTTTAGTTTTATGAGTTTTATATTTTAGATTTGTGAGCCTTTTTGTACAGAAAATTATATGGAATTTCATTGGAAAACAAATATGGAATTTAAAATTGTCTTAAAATTTAGCGACGGCTTGCTACGAAAAAAAATTGTAGCTATATTTTTTTGAAAAAGTTAACTAAATTTTAAAGATAGAGTGCGACAAATAAATTCCATCGTTATTTTTTTCTCTATATTGGAATTTTAATTGTAGCAACGGAATATTCTGTTGTTATTTTTTATATTATATAAATTATTAACTATGGACTACTACGGGAGAATCCATCGCTAAGGTAAAAAAGGCCACGAAATTTCTTCAAAACTTAGCTATGGAATTTCTCAACGTTAGCTATAGACAAGTTTTGTAGCTAAACTTAACTGCAGATGCTTAAATTCGTAGCTAATACCATGCCCACGAGGCTTTTAACTACAGAATTTAATCTGTAGCTAAAGTGTAAATTTTCATAACTAACCAAAGATAGCTACGAATTTCTACATTTTAGCTATGGATTTTTTCTATAGCAAAACTGTAAATTTTTTGTAGTTTACATCATGCATCAATGTAAAATATTTAATGTAGCAAGTGTCTAAAAATTTTTCTAATTAGAATGAAATAATTCTATCTTTATTTAGCTGAAAGTTACTATCAAAATTAAAATATTAAAATTTAAAAACTAAGTTACAAAAATTTAATATGCTAGGTACAAATAATTTTATTTTTTACTTTTTTATTAATTTTTTTTCAACATTTTCGCATTTGAATAATCAAACAATTATTATAGTGATATTTTCAATTAATTTTCACAAATATACTATACAAGTTTATTTCATTCAATGAATATTGTAAAAAGAAGTATCTTGTGGAATCAAATTTGAGCTTAATAATTAAATAATTATTTGATTATATACATTGAGAAAGATGTAATATTTGATAGTATATGATAGTGTTCATATTATTATACTTTCTTCAATAGGTTTAATGGGTGTCCCTTAGGTCTAACTAGTGAGAATATGCAAGGACATGCAAGATTTCTTTGGAAGAAACTTTAACTATAGATATCACATCCGAAATTAACTAACTTAAGATCCCCACATGAGTTAAGTATGCCACTAAAACTATATAAAAGAGTAACCCCCATACAGGTTCATCTTAAACTCTCTATACTTTACCATCTTCTCTTTCAAGTCCCTCACTGATTTAAGCATAAAAAATTTAGTTCTGAGGCTCTTAGAAATGGGTCTAAGGTATGGATTTGGTATGATAAATGGATACTGCAACCAACTTTATTTTGCGTTATAATTGCTCAAAATTCATTGCCTTCATATGCTCCAGTTTCTTATGTAATTAATAGCTGTAATAAGTCTTGGAAATGGGAAGTTATTTCGCAAGTTTTTCTCCCTATAGATGTTAACAGAATCCTGCAAATTCCTCTTAGTGTGCTTATTAAAGATGATCAATTTGTCTGGCACTTTCATAGTAGTGAGGATTAAATTGTCAAAAGTGGGTATAGAGTGGCTTATGACTCTCTTTTTTCTACTAATTCTAACCTATCAACCTCCTTTCTTAGTAACTGCTTTTAGAATAAGCTCTCTTTGTTGCCAAAAATTTGTAACTTCTTATGGCATGCTTTTTTAGACATTCTTCCCTCAAAATGTGTGTTTAAAAGAAGAATAGACTCTATTGATAATTGTTGCAAATTTTGCACTAGTGAGGAAACAATTATTCATCTTTGCATGTATTGCTCTTTAGGGAAGCAAGTTTGGTTGTTAGCCTCGCTCAATACTATTGTTAATTTGGATGGGTTTTCTTTTAAATATTGGTTCTTGTCTATTCTCCAAAATTATAGTTTTGAGGAGATTGTTAAAGTGAGTAGTTGTTATTACCCTATTTGGTATTGGCGTAATAAAAAGATTCATGATAGGGGTTTAAGTATCAGATGCTCAAATTATTTTTACTACTACTAATTTCACTCCTAATGCTCATTTTTTAGCTTCACAACCTACAAGTGTTACTGGTCCTCTATCAATTACTCCCAAATAGAAACCACTACCGCTTGGGAAAATAAAGCTCAATTGTGATGTTGGCTTTTTAGAGATGATCAAGTTAATTTTAGGTGTGTTTTTCAAAACAATGAGGGTCTTATTATGGCTTGTGCTGCAAAATGTATTCGTGGAGTGTCAGATTCATTTTCTACCGAAGCAATGGCTATCTGTTTTAGGTTAAGGATCGTAGCTAATCGCAATTTTAATGAGTTGCTTGTTAAGTTAGATTGCAAGATGTTCACTAACAAATTACAATTTGCTTCTCCTTTTTGCAATGGTTTAGGTGTAGTGATTATTGGTTGCTTATGTTTGGGTTCACTCTTCAACACTTGTTCATGGTTGCACTGTTTATGTGATACAAATGGGGCCGCCTATTTATTAGCCAAGCATGACTTTGATTCTTTTGAAGAAATTGTTTGGATCGAGGATGAGTTCCTATCTTTTCTTTCAAATACTCTATTATGTGACTCTTTTTCTTTTTCCTCTTAATGAAATTACTTATTTATCAAAAAAAATTTCAACCCTATTAAATTCTATCATATAAGATATAACAAATGGTATTTAAAACAAACTATTAACATGGGATTAGCATTTGAAAATAAATTCCTCATCAATCTATGCAAAGAGTTATGCTTGTACACTAAAAATCAAATTCATTAATTCATTAAATTAAATTTGTGATGGGTTAAATTAAAAATAAGGGTAATATGTGTAGATATAAAGGCTTTTGGTTCTCAAATTATACCATGATTTTTTTATGATATCTCATTGTTAAAAAAGATAGAATTCCCACTCATTGATTATGAGCAAAATTGCTTGATCAAGGGATTTCACTGGTATCACAAATTGAAGTATGCTTCTACATCTAATTTATTTTCTTAATCATTTGATAAAATTCATTTTAAATAATTAAAATTTAGAATTTTCTCTAATAGCTAATATCAGAGTCCCCTTCATATTGAAACACTGGAATTTAAATATTAAATATATATGAAAACAGTGATTAAATCGATCATTCTTTCATGGCAATCAAGGAGAAAATAATTTGGATCATTTTTTTATTTTTAATAGCTATAAAATTCATTATGCTTTGGTTGTAAATACTATTATTTGTGGCCAACAACATATGTAATATGAAAAAAAAAAGAAATCATAAAGGAAGACACTTTATCATTTTCGGCAATGTACATTTTAAAGTTTTATATTTATTATTTTGGCATTATATGAGGACTTTGAAATTTTCTATATATATATATATATATATATATATTTCTTCTGATCCTCCTTTGTTCAAAATCCTCAGCACCATCAGTTGATTATTGAGATTTATGGTATATAAAGGATTTGTTAGGATTCTTACAAATTCTAACATATGATTATTTTTGTGATTTGTGATAATATTTTATTATTCTTCTATTTTTTTCCACTTTTGGAAAGGAATTCAAAAGGTTATGATTCATTTGGGAAATTTAAAATTAAATATTGAGATGTTTGTATATATGTTTAAGATGAATTAATTAGATCAACATGTCAAAGTGAGACTTGTGGAAATCAATTAATTTATTTTGAAATATACATGTACATCAGGTTGAATATATGTAATTTATCTAAATATTGATTGGTTGAAAGAAAAATTAATATTTAGCATAATTGCATATGCACATGTGATAATGAACATGTGATCATATGGCCTTCTATGTAAGCAATTAATCGGCCTAAAGGAAGATTCATTATTTGACATATTACTTTATCATCAGGGTTTGATTACTGTACCAAGATATCACTACCAATTAATATTTTATCCAAGGATGAAATATTAATAGAGTGCCTGCTATTTTGAGATATGGTTTATCATTATTTGAATTTATTATTCCATTATGATTTTGCTTTGGTTTTTATGTGAGTTTATTTACTTGAATTGTTCTGTTTTGTTCTTTGTTTAGTTTTTACTCCTATTGTCACTACTAGTATTAACTCCATTCCTACACTAAATGGCATAAATTTTAAGGCATGGTAAGAGAATGTATTGATCACTCTCAAAGTCATGTACCTAGACATTACGTTAACGATTCCCAAACCTATTGAACTTATTGATAAGAATACCTCAAATGAAAAGAGGGAGATGGCAGAAAATGTCTAATCGCATGAGTATGGTCATTAAGCATGCCATTCAAAAGCTTTTAGGAGCACTATGTCTAATTAGGTGGATACTATTAAGGCTTTCTTTAAGGACCTTGAGAAAAGATTTACTAAGAATGAAAAGGCTAAAACTAGTAAACTTTTAGCAAAACTTATCTTTATAAGGTACACTTGCAAAAAAAATAAAAGGGAGTATGCTATGGAGACATTTTATCTTGCTTCAAAATTAGAAGCACTCAAGTTGGACTTATTTAAAGATTAGCTAGTTCGTTCAGTTTTGATATCTCTTTCAGCACAATTTAATTAGTTAAAGGTGAGTTATAACTGTTAAGTTGACTCTTAGTCCCTTAATGAGCTTATCTCACACTGTGTTTAGGAAGAAGAAAGGTTGAAGTAAGAAAGAACACCTAGTGCTTACTTAGCCTCTATTTTAAAGAATAAAAATAAAGGCAATAATAGAAAGAAAAATAAGGAAGTTGCGAATACAACATCACAAAAGAAACAACATAAAGGATGGTTGTTTCTTTTGTAAGTGTCCCAATTATCATGCATGGCGTGCAAAGAAAGGTATGCTCCTTAACTTTGCTTACTCTGAGGTTAATTTGACTTTGGTACTTAGACATACATGGTGGATAGATTTTGGTGTAATAACTCACATCAGTGTGTCGATACAGGGTTGCCTAAATTTCTAAAAGCCTAATAATGGTGAAATACATCTATTTTGGCAATGCCAAGTTGATAGAGGTTGAAGCAATTGTGACATGTAGATTATTATTAAGAACTAGTTATTATTTTGGATTTGATTGAGGCTTTTATTGTACCATCTTTTAGATGGAACTTGATTTCTATTTTAGTATTGGACAAATTTGGTTATTGTTATTCATTTGGAAATGGAAAATTTAGTATTTTTCAAAATTTAAAATTTGGTTTTGTTTTGATTCTTTACCAGGTTACGATAATCTATATTAACTTAATACAATTGTTTCATACAATAAAGCCTTTCATGTTAATGTAGTAGGTAAAAAGCGCAAATTAACAAATGAGAATTTAGCTTTGTTGTGGTGCAAGAGATTAGATCACATCTCCTAAAAGAGAATTGAGAGACTTGTGTCCGATGGTATTCTTGATCCCCTTGATTTTTTAAACTTTGATACTTTATAAATTATATTAAGGGGGAAACATACAAATATAAGGAGACTTGATTCCAAAAGGTAATTAGATTTCTTAGAACTTATACAAACAAATATTTATGGGCATTTCTTACAACTTATTGGAACAATCAACAATATTCATAGCTGATTTTTCATGATATGTCTACCTTTGTCGTAAATATTGGCTAAGAGAAAGAAATTGATTTAGAAAAATAAATGGTGAAAAATTTAATGTATGAGGTTAACTAAATATGTAAAAACTTACATAATGTATGAAGAAGGAATTTGTTTACAATAATTACCTACAGGGACTAAGTTGAAAGTTAGAATAAAAGCAAGGTACTAAAATAGAAATCTTTATTAGTGATAAAATTTAATAAATTGATTGTTTATATGAAATAGAAAAGGATACTTATAGGTGCAAAATTGATAATTAAAAGGGAAGAATAAAATGAATAAATATGAGAGTAAATAAATTATGATGGAAAGAATAATATGGATGCATAATGGGAAATAATGAATTATGAGTAGGAAAATTAGTGTTTAATGAAGAATGGTAAAATAAGTGAATGAAAAGAATGAATAAATCATGAATATACATGTGCACATGAGTATTACATGGAATGATTTGTATATATGTAAGAGGTAAAAATTCAAAATAAAATTTGCACTATTGTAAATTAGATATTGGAAGATATATATAATATTCTAAGTACTTGAAGAATAAAAGAGAATTAACATGTATTTGTACATGAGAAACTAAGTAAATAAAATGTATATAAAATTATGAAAGTAAAATGAGAAAAATGAAATATGTATGTGAAAATAGTAATGCACATGTTAAAATAAATGAATTACTTAATTAAGTCTTAATTGAAATGAATATTAATATAATTAATGCAATTAATAAGAATATTTTAGATTTTCATATAATGCAATATGATCTAAGATTAAAAAAAGAAGTGAATTTTCAAAGCGAAAATGGAAACAAGAATTTAATATCAAATCTTGGGATTTAAATTAATTGTTAATAAAGGGATATGTATATGGATTTATGAACATCAATAATATGATGAGATAATTTAATAGAAATGTGAAGGAATAAATTAAATTAGGATTTAAGAAAACAATTATTAAATTATAAAATAATGAACATATGTATATAGGAATTGCATTGAATTAAATGAATTTATATGTGAATAAAAGAAGTTTAAAAGGTAGGAATAAGATTTAATATTGATATAAAAATAAGAAATTGCAAATAAATAAATATGAGGTATAAGAGTGATAAGTAGGTTGTGCATATGGTTGGTTCAGTTCTGAACTGAACTGAAAGAATTGAAAATTGAAATTCAAAAATTTTTAGAAATAAACTGAATTTTTTACAAGGACTAAATCGAAAAAATTGATATTTGTACAGAATCGAATTAACCGAAATTTTATATATTTTTTAATTTTTTATATATAAAAACCTCAAAATGACGTCATTTTAAGAAGTTCGATCGGTTCGGTTCTTTCAGTTTTCATCCTTCAAGAACCAAATCGATTAAACAGATCTTTCCTCCAAGAACCGAACTAAAAAAATTGAAAACCAAAAAAATGGAACCAAAAAGACCAAATTGTTATCGGTTCGATTTTTTTATTTCGGTTCGATTTTCCACACCTCTAGTGATAAGATCAAGTATATGATAAAGGTGAATAAAAATAGTATTTGTAAATGATATTAAATGATTAATGAGTAAGTATAATTAGTGTGTATATATCTTGGGATTAAATTAAGTTGAATTGATATAGAATTAATAAAATGAATATATGTAAATATATTAATGTACAGGAAATTTGATATGCAAATGATAGAGTAAATAAAAAGGAATAATGTATAAGAGTTAAAAGGAGAAAATGTGGTAAAATATTATTAATGATAAATAAGCATATGACTTAAGCTATATAAATGTCTATATATGGCATGAATGAGAGACAAATAAATAAAAGATAAACAAGTTTGAAGTATAGACATAAGCAAGTAGGTAACAATAATAGACCAAATACTTATTAAAGAAATAAGATAAGTAATAATAATGTAAGTTTGATTAATTGGAATTATTTATGTAAACGGTTTATTTAATACGAAATAAAAATTTTAAATGAATATTAATAAGTATATAAAAGTGCATAAATACTTGGAACACTTCAATTAAATATAGTAGTAATGATAATATGATATAGTAGTAGATTATAAATTGTGAAAGCTAAATATATAAATTTATTGATAAAGAAGATGATATATAAAAAGAATACGTGAATTAAATATGATAAAATAATACATTATATATAAACGCATATGAAAAATAATTAAATATGAGAAATTAATTGATACTATGCCCTAATGACCTAAACAGTTACAGTTTAGGATAGGTTGACAGTCAATTAGGAAGCATATGATCACATGGCTATTTAGAGAATATTTCTCCCTCACATGTTTATTTGGGGCCTCGCACATGGTACTCGGGGTAATATTATTCCCTGCACATGCACATGTTACATGGGCACTTCGGTGTTGCACTGTTACTTGGATATTTCAGTATCACACATGTTACATGTTTCGTTATCCTGGCATAAATAACTGTATAGGGTATTAGGGGTGCCACCGAAATAAATGAAATATAGATTAACTTATTAATATGAAAATAATTTATGTGTGATTTCATATGAATTTAATTGATTGAAATAGGAAAATAGAGTCTTATAGATGATAAATAAAATGATCATGTGATAATTAATATATGATCAATAGATAAATAAGTTAAATAATTAAAAACTTATCATGTGCAATAGTAGTGGTCTGTGCTATAAAAATTAGGAAATATGTATTCATTTGTACTAAATAATGGTAAAATTATAAGATAAACTAAATTAAAAGTTAGCACAAGAAATTGCATAAGTATAGAGAAAATTTTTATCGAAGCTTGAGAAAAAGCGAATCAAGTGATCCAGTCTCAATAGCACGAGACCTACATATGTACAAGATTCCTCAAAAGCATTCTTAGGGCATTAGTTTGAGGAAAATGAAATGCAGAAGATTCCTTATACTTTAGCTATAAGGAGTCTAATATTTGCTCAAGTTTGTACGCATTCAGACATTACATATATTATTGAGTACTGGGTAAATATTTAAGTAATTAAGGAATGGATCATTGGAAAGAAGCCTAATGAGTCACGAGATATTTATAGAGGATAAAATACTACATGTTCACATATAGGAGGTTGAATAAGTTAGAAAGCATTAGGTATTCATACTTTGACTTTCACTGCAGAAGAAGTGTCATTTGCGATTGACTTTATAAGGGCTATTGCTAAAAGTTGTTGCTAATAAACTTTTAGTGATTACAATTACAATGTTGTTGCAACTAATGTCAATTATTTGCTACAATTATTTATACCATTGCTAATAATATGATAAGTTATTGATAATATTTCTTTTTTGGATGGAACTTTTGGCACCTTTTTTTTGCAATAGATTGTCATATGTTGTCACATAAAACATGTATTTGCTAGAATTTATCAAATGTCATTGCAAATAATGTTGAATTTTTAGAGGAAAAATTATAGCGCCATTTTTTTCAACAACATTTTATATGGGTCCCAAAATAATTTATTTGCAAGGATTTATTAAATGTAGAATTTTTTGAGGTAAAATTAGCGTCATTTTTTGCAACAAAGTTTTGTAAGTGGAAACAAAAAAATTTACTGTTTGCTAGAGTTTGTAAGATGTTGATGTAAATAATGATAAATTTTTCTAAAGGAAAAAATTTGAAGCCATATTTTTTGCAACAATAAGTTATACAAAGTCATAAAAAAGAACTTGCAAGTGTTTATTAGATACCATTGCAAATAGAATAGAGAATTTGAATGTAAAAATTAGTACCAAATTTATTATGACAACATTTTGTAAATGGACACAAAAATTTTAATTTTTTTTATGCTTCAATTTATAAATGTCATTGTAAATAATAATAAAATTTTTTAAAAAAATTTGGAGCTATATTTTTACACTGAAAGAAAAAAGTATCATCAAGGATTTATAAAAAGTCTTAAATAATTGATTTTTAGGACAAATATTGATGTATATTTTTTAAATTATTCTAGGCAACTAGAATTGAATGATTATATTAATTGATGTTGTCACATATAATCCTTGATGGTTTGAGCAATAAATTTTATTTTTTGAGCTCTACGTTTAGTAGGCTTGTTAAGAATAACGGGAAGCACCACCAATGAGATTAAAGGTAAGATAAAGACTAATAGGTAAAGTATTAGACACAACATTATCAAAATCGAATCGGATCGATTATTGATTTGGTTCAATTTTGATGTAAAAATTCGATGGTTAATATATATTTTTT
>CANXYI011116032.1:0-13703 GCA_948208565.1 Hura crepitans | reverse complement strand
CGAAAAGATTGAAAACCTTGTTTATATTTAAATAATAAATATGCATTTAAATTATTGGTCTTAGTTTTCTATTTCACTAGGATTTTTGGCAATTAAACTTGTATTTTTATAATATTGTCATTCAAATATCCAATGAATAGTGAAACAAGACAGTTTATTATAACAAAATTTAAATTAATCATTTTATTTAAGCATTTGCACTTAAGATATATTTCTCTAAAATCTTCATATTAGTAATATTTTGTACAAGGAAAAAAAATTGACACAGACAAATATGTTAAAAAAATCCAAATTATTGACAATGTTATTGCTTTAAATTTCTTTACTTTTTAAATTAAAATTTTCTATTGGACATTTGAATTTATTCGAAGTTACTTTTTATTTGGTTGGTAAAATATAAGTGTGGCATGTTGGCAGCTGCAAAAGAGAAGAGTTTTATTTAAACGAGAGAAGAAAATTTTTTTCCTGTTTAATTAATAAAATTGAGCTTCATTAGGAAATTGGGTTCTATTTGGATTCTCTGTAACACCTTGGAATTTTTGTTAAATTTTAATGTATTATGGACATGTACTAATTATTTAGAGAGAAATTCTAGTCAACATAAAAATAGATGGTATTTTTGTGAAAACGTTTACCAATTGCATTTTATATATAGCATAGAAGTATTAATTATTATAGAGGGTTATTTTACTCAACAACATGAAATAGAAAGGTATTTCTGTGCAAAAAAAAAAAAAAGGTTTATCCCTCTTGCAACTTTTATATAGAGTATAGATATAGATTGATATTATTAATAATCTATCTAATAGTGTAAAGGCAGATAACTACCATGTTTGTCAATTGAAGTTTAAATTTCACAATTTTGATAAATTTATCTTACAGATAATTGTACTAGATGATGGGAAGAAAAAGCGGTTAAATGACTTTTTTGTGGTTGAATGGCTTCAACAGTTGAAATGCCAAAGCATCTTGGGGCCACTGAATACTAGTTTACATCCTTGCTCCTCATTGGCATTTTAGGATGGTAGCTGGTAAAAATCCTGTGGTTAAAATTGAACTTTAATCTTGAAGTCTATGGACAGAAGGTTTCTGGGATTCTGCACGTTGGAAGTGGGCTTTACGCAAACAGTTAACTACATAAATAAGATATCACGTAATTTTATCTTCTTTGCTTTGTTTTCTGGTGGGCTAAATAAGTGATTCTAATTTTTGGCACTGTTTTTTGTTGTAGCGAATAAAATAATTTTTTTCCCCTTCTCCAGAGAGTTTAGCACAGTACCCTTGCATGGGTAGGCCATCATCAGGGCTGCATTGTGCAGTTCAGCAACATGAGCAGCAGCAGCAAATTAGAAAACACACCATGAACAATGGTTGTCATCTTGGACAGACAAATGCCATTCACTCTTCTACAAGCAGTGGTGCTGCAAGTGCAGAAAACTCTTCTCGTATGGCTTCTACCAGTTCTGTTGCAACTGTTGCTGGGCTTGGCCGACAGAATTCCATGAACTCAAGGATTGAAAATCAGATGAATAATTCTGGCAGTCCATATATTGGAACTCCTGTTCAGATTCCATCTGTTGGCTCTTCAACCACACTGCAACCAACTCAGCCTAATCCTTCTTCACCTTTCTCATCTTCAACCCCATCATCAACCAATAATCCTCCCACAATTTCTCAGAACATGCTAACAGCATCAACCACTGCAAACCATGTAGGTTCAGTAAATTCACCAACTCAGGTGATGATGCAACGATCAAGTCAGTCAAATGAGGTTGATCCAAGTGATTCACTGACCTCTGTTGAGAAAATCGTACAGAACTAATGATTTCTTCACAACTTAGTGGGGATGGTAGCGTGGTTAGTGCTGACTGTGAAGGGAATAATATCAAGAATATAAGTGGGCTTGAATTCAAAAAACAAAAATTGCTCACCAGTGGCAATTGCCCAGAGGGCAATGGTAAGGTAGATTCCAATTCAAGTACCGTGGGTGCAGGGTTTAGGAAATCAGGTTGTGGAAATGATCTCTCTTCCACTAGTAGTGGAATCAAAGTTGCTGTGAGAAACAACTCTGGGACTTTGAATGGAAGGGGGAGCATGCCATTTGTGCATCAAGATACTGGTATGAATTAGGGGTGTGCTGAACCGAACTTGAAAATCGAATCGAAACGATGGTTATTTCGGTTTATTTAGTTTAATTTATTCGATTTGATTTTTTAAAAAATTCGATTTTGGTTTTAATAGTGAAAAATTGAATAAATTGAACCGATAAAACTATCAAAACGACATTGTTTTGGATGTTTAAAATTACATAATTTTACCCTAAAATGACATCGTTTGACATTTTTATGCAAAAAAAATAAAAAATATAAAAAGTTTGGTTAATTCGGTTGGGTTTGTTAAAAAATTCGATCAGTTTAATTTTTTATATCAAATTCGGTCGGTTTAATTTTTATTTATAAACAATTCGATCTATTCGATTTTGATCGATTTTCAGACCGAACCGACTAATGCACACCCCTAGAATGATCAGCTTGAAGAATTCAATAATTGGTTAATTAATGGGTTTGGTGCCATAAATGACTTCCTCGACATGTAAAGCGATACAAGTAAGCTAGCTGTCTAAATCCATCAATAAATAATGGATACGTTATATCAATAGGTAAAAAATTTATATTTTTTCAATAATTTTCACTTTATTTGTAAATTATCATTACTTTATTTATATTTTGATTATTAAATTTTTTTTTGCTATTATCGCATTATACACGTTAAAATTTAATGATTTTTTTTGTATAATTCACTCTCATACAATTACATGGATAAACATTTTTTTTTCTTTTTACTATAATACTCTTATATTTTTGTTCATTTATTTGAAACTTACCAATAAAATTTGTGTAAATATGGTAATTAGGCAAAACGGAGTAACATTGCGGTATGTAACTAATTAAACTTGACTTTTTACAATAAAAAAGTATTAATTGGTATATTCAAATGTATCAATATTAGATTATTAAATTAAATTATAATATTTTTTTATTTTTCATTTAAAGGTTTAAATACAACACTTTTAATATATTAAATATACTGAAATCATTCCAGAGAAATTATAAAAATTTGTTTCTCAAAAAAATTAAAAATGCATGGAGAATTTATTGAGTCGGTAGTACCATTTCTTTGAAGAATACTTACCGTGGACACTATAGAAACAGTAGCGGAAACTTCTATTTATTTAGTAAAATCATATTCATCTTTTTAACGGGCTTTCATAATTACTATTAGATTGAAAAATGTGATAATTGTGTACTTAATTTTACAGTAGATACATATTTTATATTAAAGTATCAAATAAATATTTTTTTTAATTTATAAAAATTATTAATTAAATTATTTTAAAAATAATAAAATTTATTGAACAATATTTAAAAATAATAATTAATTAAGTTCATATAATTTTAATTATTAAATTATAAATAAAAATTATTATTTTTAATATAATAATTTTAATTATTAATTTATAATAAATTTAATTTATCGAATGAATACTTATGTTATTATCTATAAATAAAAAGTAAAAAATAAAAAATTATTTCAACTTAATTTGATAATCTATAATTAATATATTTTATTGCAGATGTAGCCAAAATATCTGAGTGCAAAGGTGACCCACAAAACCTACAAAAACCGAAGGATGGCTCTCTGTGCTTCTAATCTTGTGTTTGAGGAGGAAAAATGCTCAACGCTACATTATCTTTCCCTTGTTCATACACACTAACACCTTCCGCGTTGATCCCAAAAACCTTTACTTCTTTTTCTTCAATTTCTAGGAAATCAACTCAGACTTATTCGACATGCAGAGCTTCTTTTTCTTCTTCAATCACAGATCTGGACCTTTATAATCTTCTGGGTGTTGAAAGCTCATGCGATCAATCACAGATAAAGATTGCCTATCGAAGACTGCAGAAGCGGTGCCATCCAGACATCGCTGGACCTTCTGGTCATGATATGTCTATCATTCTTAATCAAGCTTACTCTATTCTCTCTAATCCAGTGTCACGTTTGGCTTATGATGAGGTCTGCTTTTTATTTATAAGTGATATTTGATAGAGGATTTAGACTCCACATCAACATTTGGCACTCCACGCATGTATGTTTTTAATCATAAGCATGTAAAAATGTGATGCGTACAGGAACAAGCGAAGATTGCGGAACTCCGAGGATATACTGGGAAACCTATGTATTCAGTGTGGTTAGGGTCGGAAAGTGAAGAGAGAGCAGTTTTTGTGGATGAAGTGAAATGTGTTGGTTGCTTAAAATGTGCCTTATTTGCTGACAAAACCTTTGCCATTGAATCAGTGTATGGAAGAGCTAGAGTTGTTGCCCAGTGGGCTGATCCTCTCCATCAAATTCAAGCTGCCATTGACACTTGTCCTGTTGATTGTATCTCGTACTACCATCCACCTCTCGTTTCTTTATTTTGTTCATTGTTATAGAAAGAAGAAATTTAAATGCGAGTTTTTCTTGTTGTGTAGCATGGTGAAACGGTCCGACCTAGCAGCACTGGAGTTTCTAATGTCCAAGCAGCCACGTGGAAATGTACGAGTTGGCACAGGCAACACAGTGGGTGCATGTGTCTCTAATATTTTTGTTGATATCAAAAAGTTCCAAGCTAGATTTGATGATGCTATGAACAAGACAAATCCTCAAAGCCCCAAGGCAAGTTGTGTGCAAATTTTCTGCTTAGCTCTTGATTTGAATTAGTATTATTTAGGGAAAAATAAATTAATAAATAAAGCCATACCCTTCAGATTAATTTCAACTTTTGATTGGATATTGGATTTGGCTCATCAGATATTTTAGGCAATGTTCATAGTTTTAATCTGTAGACCCAGTCTCACCTTCTTGCCAAATTAATACGACATAATTTGTTTAGACAGTTTTCTGCATAATTTATTCTTACAGATATTAGTTGCTTTTCTGGTTTTTCTTTTATGGATGAAAATATACTGCAATTTCCTAATTTGAGGAGGGAGGGGAGAAAATGTACTGCAATTTCCTCTTAATTTGAGGAGGGAGGGGAACGCAGGGTCTTTAATACAATGAAAATGTCCTGTAATGGTAAATAATTGAGTTGCTGGCTTAGTGGGGGACTTTTGATGCATATCATTTCAGGTGAGAAAAAAAAATTCCTTTTATCTCAATGCCTCATCTCAACTCACAAAACTGATTAAGCGCATTTTGCAATTATCAAATACCATTTATTTCAGGAAACAGACCTTCAGAGAGGAGCAAGAGAATCAGCCATTCAAGCAATTAGATCAATCTCAAAATGGTTATACTGGCAATCACCAAAACCAAGAGACTACCCATCGGAAACTTGCCAAAACCTCCTGAAGTTACCCCACATATCTACCGAGCCAAACATTAAAAAGCTCCGGGAGGGTGCTGCAGCCAGGAAGCAAGCAAGACATGGCACAAGATCCACTGCTCAAACCCCATCAAACTACATGCAGCATGAAGACTACTGGATTCCATCAGCTGGAGCACTTCCTGCCTCCATCAATAACTCTGGCTCTACACTTAACTCGGAGGCTTCACCGACTGAAGATCCTAAAGATCTCAACGAGGAAATGTACACAACAGAAGAGAAGCCGATAGAAACTGTAGGATGGGGAGTCCCAGCGATGACTGGAATACTAGCAGCAGTTGTGGTACACTTACAAGTAAGAGACCAGGCGCTGGGCAGATTGGATGAACATATAGGCGGTTCTTTGGCATTGGAGACTGTTAATAGCTACTGGTTACAGGTTTTATTAGCAGGGATTACATGGTACTTCATTTGTGTAGCACTAATAGAACTTGCAGCAGCCATGCGGAAAAGGTTTTAACGCACAAATTCGTGTCAGGTAACAGATGTAAAAAGCATAGATAAAAAGCTAGTATTGAATAACAAGTAATAATGTCTTCATACGAATGCATGCACAACCCATTATATCTCACAAAGTATACGACTGACTTGTCAATTGCCACAGCAGTCTCAGAAAATTGGTTGTGTCAGAATTAACCCCCGACGAAATTTTTCAATGTACAGTGACGAACTCATTCTATTTATATTTTGACGAACAAAGTTTTGGTATTGCCGCTCAATAAGGACCGTACTTCCTGAAGCTAAGAAGCAAAAGCAAATAGGTAGTCTCATATATGCATACCGACAATGATATTTTAAGCCAATACAGACAACCCTATTCCACATAAGACATACGCGGTAGAAAAGTTATAACTTAGAACAAGCGTAAATTCCATGATTTCAGCTCAAAGTAAAGGTCAAAGTCCGATACATTGTCTAGGCACCAAGTTACGAAACCGCCAAAGACACTCCTACTTAACCAGGAAATGCCACATCTATTAATATTTGAACACAAGTTTATGCAATAATCATATTGTTCTCATACAAGTTCGTACATGGTCGATCCAATGATAACATAGCCATAAACTTAGTAGCGGTACTTGGTCGAGTAATCCTTTGGAGCAATAACCAAACCACGACCCTTCCTTGCCCCACGATAGACAGTCTCAACGATGTCTATGAACTCTTGCTTATCCTTCAGGGCCCAATTGATTTTATTGTTATTTCCCGTTCCAAGATCAATCATAATGTGCTTGTTCCTGAAGAAGAACATGACAGTCGATGGATCATACAGCTCATACATTGTGTTAAAATCAGGCACCTCTGTGATGTCAACAAGGTAGATGACTGCAAAGTTCTTTATTGTCTCAGCAACTGATGCCAGGACTTCATCCATCTAAACAAGCAAAATAGCACTGATTAGAGAAGAAACACTAAATGGAACTGGCTGCTTGCTAATAAGAAGAATGCAAAAGCAGCTCATTTAATAATTGCTTACGGACGGAATAACAAAATGCAATATATAAACATAGCATAGCACAATAGCTAGGATGATTGTACAACATTGACCTAGAAAACACTTCACGGGAATCCTTGGAGTTTCATGTCACTCATACAGAATGAAAGGTGAAGTCTCCCAAGTTAAATCTTAATGCACATCTAACTTTTAAGCTTCCATACGACAGTTCATTCAAAGACCTCTGCAAGTCTTCTCTGGGCTTCTAAGCAAACCAATTTTTTTGCCATTAAAAAAAAAAATCGAGCTTTAGCTTGTTTGCCTTGCTTTTATTAAAAGGAAAAGAAAAAAAAAAATGATAATAGCATTATTGGCTAGAAATTTTCGGCCATGGCTTTGCACAAATGTTTACTCAGTTACAGGAAATAACTAGTCTGTAACTAAATTATAGTACAAGGGCATCTTAATGTAGATAAAAAGTATTTCCATTAAAAGAAAAAATAGTAAAGAAAACGTTGCCTACGATGAAACTGTGACCTAAGTAATCAAAGGGTCACCGCTACACACAAAAATCTTGTTTAAAAAAAGATGGGATAGCAATATTGACTTTGAAGCATTTTCCACTTGATCTCAGTAACAGTAAAGCCATGGGAATGGCAAATAACGAAACAGATTCCCACAACAGTGTCAAGCTATGCCTTACAAATTAAATGTTAATGAGAAGCAAATGATATAACCCAAACAAATACGCTTTATTTCCCAATGAACCCTAATTATCCGAATTGGGGAAAAAATTGAAAACCACTACTAGAAAATAGAATTCATAATTCTAAGAAAATAATTACTAGAAAAAGAAGACACGATTACATGATTGAATCAAGAAATTGAAGTGAGCTAACATTTGAAGATATCATGAAGCCAAATTCCAAGAACAATTGAGGAAAAGAAATAATGACCGAAGGAAATACCTGCATGCAAGTTTCATCCCAGTCGTGACCGAATCGAATGACGACGAGGCGCTCTTCCTCGGCGAGGATGGCCTGATCTACGGCCCATCCAGAGTGCAAGTGTGGAAGCAGGTATGACATCTTGTTCACCAAAACGCGAAATTCAACCCCTAAACGTTCCTATATTTTTGCTCGCCTACGGTCGATGCAAGCGGAGCGTTGCCTGCACGCACGTTTATATATTTTAGGAAAATAGAAAATAAAATATACAAATTGGGACTAAGGGAATTGCTAGATATTTTTTCTAATTTTTTTAATCTTTTCAACTTTTTATAAGTAAGTTTATACAGATAATTTTAAATTAATAGAAATAGACACGTTTTAAAAAAAGAAAATAATTAAAAAAAATATTTAACACTGTTCTCATTAATAATCACAAAATTCTATAATTTTCAATGTCAAATTAGCTACTTCACTAATTTTAGATGGATTTGTAAATGCAACATTATATTAAACTTAATTTTTGCACGAATTTGAACTGGACATGCTCATAAATCTACGTACTCGGACTTGAAGGAGGCATTTTTTTTTTTAAGTAGATCCAACTCCATCTGAATATTTTTATTTAATTTCATATATTAATCCTTTTATTTTTATGATTTAATTTTACAATTTTATTTCATATGTAATCACTTATATATTTTTATTAAATAATTTATAACGTATTAAATTAATTAAAGCTTTTAGACTATTTAAATCATTTATATGTAATATTATTTTACTTTATAATTAGCTAAATTTATCTTTTTTTTTGTTACATTAAATTAATTTTTATGATATGTTATAGAATTTTAAATTATAAATGCCTGAATTTATATTTTTATATTTAATATGACGTTAAGCAATTTGAATATAAAAACTTTTTAAAAAAAAATTAAGTCTAATATAATGTATTCACATTCAAAATTTAATTTTTGATTTTTAATATTAAATTCGGCATGTATTATGTAACTTACTCCATATTCAGCTGGTCTGGCCCAGCTCCGGGCCAGGGCTAATTTGATATGAAAATAAGGTGAAAGATTGGTCCTAAAAGAAGTTTTAAATTCCTTTTCCTAATTATTTTTTTTTATTTTTTCACTATTTATATGATCTGTGTCTATTTTTATTAATTTAGAATTACATGCACACTTATCATGCAAGTAGCTGAAATGATGAAAGAGAAGTTGTTCAATCTCTTATTAATAAATTAGTCACAAAAAGATTTTTTTTTGTAATATAAAAATAATTCAGCTTTTAATGTTTTTAACCTAAAATCACATTGCCTAAAAAAACAAAAATCTGGTGTCAAATTTTTGACATAGTGCTCCAAATAAAAATGATACATATGAAGAAAATATTTTTAATGAATATTCAAAATTTTTTTCTTGAAATTCAAGGTCAAATTACTAATTTTATACTTCATGGAAGCATAATACATATTAAAAAAAATTTTAATTGAACATTTTAAAAAAAAAATTTAAGCATATCGTATGTATATTCGCTTTTAATACCCATTCTAATAATGTGGAGTGCCATATTAACCATTATTACTATTTTTTTTAAACATTATGATTTAAAGAAAGTTAAATTTTGAATTATATTTATGTTATAAAAAAATTATTTTATGACCGAATTATAATAATTGTAAAGTTTAGTAACCGTGAGAATCATTAAGCCACGATCAGCTCGCTTGTCAGAACACTCAACCACATCAGCAAGCATTCATCCTCAAATCGTTTCAAGACATTAACCCTAAAATTGTAACATCCATTTGATAAAATCAACAGTAAATGGCCTCTAGTTTTCGACCCAGAGTAAAATAAATTCGTACCATTTTGACTAGATACAAAATTGCAACAGAAGAAAATATTGTAGTAGAAAGAAATTGAAGTATTTTGATTGATAGCTTAATAAAATTGCAAAAAAATTAAATTTTGCAGCATTTTGACTTCATACGAAGCAAAGTGCATGATCCTTAACTATTTACTTTCCATTACATATTATTAAAATTTACTCTATGATTTTCCAGAATAAAAAAAAATTAGAGTTGTAACATAAGTGTAATTGTAAGTGGATGAGCTCACATTAAAAGTCACCACTTAGCATAGATTGAGAATTAATGAATTGAGATAAGTGTCTTAACCTTAATTCAATGATCTTCAAAGAACTAGATTCGTTGGTGGCACTTAATAACCATATGTCTAGTGATTCATATAAAATTTCAATATTACACATTAAGCATATTATTTCTAATGCAAGATACAATTATACAATAAAATAAAACACACTATACATAAAACACTAAAATATAGAAGAAAAAACGTACAAAATTTGTAATAGATATGAAATCATGGAAATAAACCATGTTTTTATGTTATTTTAAAGGAAAACAATCATTTAATGCTATTATCACACATACAGAACATTTTTTTTTTACCAAATTCAACATATTTTGCTCATTAAAACTCTATATCATGATTATATATCATCAAAGGAACATAATAAAAAAAAAATTGATGTAAAACATGCATAAGGATGAATTTAGAGAAGGATAATAATGCAGTAAACTTAAAACTATGCAAAACCTATAAAAAGCCTAAAAATATAATTTAAACTTAAAGGAAATCAAAGCATGAAATTAAGGATGCAAATCCTATTCTAAGAAAGAAGAAAACACAATAAAGCTCTCAAATCTTACTCATCTCATGAATCCAAATGGGATGAACTCATCAGAGATGAACAATGCCAACTGGAACTTCTAGACCCTCCTAAATTGCTTCTCAAACTTTAAAACTATTCCCAAATTCTAAATAATCAAGAAATTCTCAAAACTATAAGAATTAAGCTCTCTATGAACACTTAAATATTAGTTTTCTATAAGAACTTTTAATATTGATTATGTGTGTTTGTGAGAAGTGGTGAAGGAGGGGAGCTTAATTTGACAAAACTATCCCTTTCTGCACGAATGAAAAGTCTTTGAGTCATATTCTAGACTTTTGGAAGCTTAGAGGTTGTGTGATGCCCCTCCTATTGATATCCAAAGACACCAAATAGGAAGAGGGCCATATTACATGCCCAAGGCACTAGTAACTAAGCATGCAGACACTTCACCTATTTATCACTTTCATAATCACATTTACATTCATGTACACATTATAGTGCAACATTCATGTTCAAAACAGTAAAGACATTCATCAAGTAAGCAAAGGTTTATCAAAATATTTAAAAAGGCCTTCCAAAACTGGCAAAATCCTTTTGATTACATAACTCCTGAAATGGCTAATGAAATAAAAGAATGTAGCCAAAATCTGTACATAAATCTAATGAAACAATAAACCAATGTTTTAATATAAGTAAAACTGATATGATGAAAACGTAGCTGTTAAATCCCCTTTTGCAATGGTTTCTCTATTGAGCCTTGAAAGCTTCAATCTACGCATAGAAACACCAATACGCTAAGCAAAACTTGCTTAGTGGTATATAAACCATTCATGATTACCACTAAACAACACATATATAAATATATATATCAAGCATGAAAGCATAATATCCATATGTACACATCATATGGTAATATAATTATAATATATCAAAATTCAACACATACTGTGACACCCCCTAGTGGATTCTCGAAGAAACCCAATAAGCGGTGCACTTCCTACTAGGTCACTCATCCTCAGATTTCTCCCCTAATCATTCATTTAACTTTTACCAATTTTCTAATATTAAGTCCTATCTGACTCCAAATTTAGTCATTTTTATTCCTATACATAACTTAGGGTCACACTATATGATTCATGCCAATATTGATAAATTCCAGGTCAGATAGATTTTTTCTAAAATTCGGTAGTATAACGGCTGTCTGGGTCACTATCCCAAAAATTTAAACCTGTACAAACACATCTATAACACATTTTCACATCTCTCGGACCTTTCTGGTCCCCTAGGTATTAACCTAACTTCACCATTCTATCAACATCAACACAGGCCTCAGGCCACAATTAGATCACCAGACATTAGAGCCTTAGGCTCACATATCATATCATCAATTAAAAGCAATCACACATTCGAAACAGTCTGACAAAACTTATTACAAAACACTGTTTATGACATGTATATACAGGCTACCTATACATAAGCTACCCATTCCCCCTTAAGTATAATGAGTGCAAAAGCTATACAACACATTCACACAACCTTTTGTCAAATATCCTCTAAACTCTAGCTGCATGCTTTACGAGGATGCACCTTACTTATCCTTACCTGTGCACCGAAATAGGTATGCTGAGTATATAATATACTCAGTTGTGAACTTAAGCATTTAAATCATGTCATGTATCTCATTCATGCATATATCAAGTTATTAATGTCTAATCTAGGTTATTAAGTCCATCATTTGTTTTTCTGTGCCAAAAGACCAAAATACCCTTCCTATAGGTTCATACCAGATTACCATTTATTTAATTATTTAAAAATAAGCAAATTATGCCATTTAACCACTTCCAATAGTAAAAGTCAATCAATTAAGTTTTTCAGTTAATAAGTGATATAAATGCTAAATTACCAAAATACCCCTGATTATACATATTGACTAGTCATTTAGATAACCATGTCAAATTATGCATCTTATTATTTTACAATATCATAATCAATCTGCATATGTAGTTTATTCAATTAATTTAACTGGCTCAATTAGAAAGATGACACTTTAATACACTGGACCTAGAGGGAAATAACAAGTTGTGCAGTCATCTATATTCTAAACCCTGATTGTTGTAGTGGCCTAATCAAGTTATAGCATCGAAGGTGCAATAACAAGATGTGGTCTATTCAACAGACAAGTGTACAGGCCCTCCGGGACTTTGGCCACTGTACCGGCCTTATTTAAAGATTAAAGATGTCACAAACTGGTCTGCCTAGTAGATGAGTTTGTTTGTCTGACTATTGCAGTGGCCCTTCGAAACCTACGCAGTTGCACCGGCAAAAATCAAGTGAATGTCATAGCGTAGTCTGACTATCTGACCAGTACAGTGGCCCAAAATAGACCTAGGCCACTGTACCAGCCCTACCTAAAAATTAGATAATGTAGCAACTGCTAAAATCCCTAAGTTGACTGGTCAACCCATCCAGTCGGTGTCTAACTAATGGGCCATGTAACTTAATTTATGTTTATTTCTTTACTAATTGACTTCTTATAATATTATGAGGTGAATAATAGACAAATATAAATTTTATAGCACATTCAGTTTTAGCCTAGTCTGGTATGACCATAATTAGGCTGAACCAGATAATTTCTCAACAGTATTTTCAAAGATAATAATTGCTAATAGTTAAGATATATTATACTTGATTTTATTCCATAAGTATTTCTCAAATATTTGCCATTTATTGTCTAGTGGTATTTTTGATTCAGGTAAAGGTCAAACTGGACAGTTATAGGTCATTACGTCAAGTTTTAACAACCTTTTTTAGGTTCATTTCTTAGCCTTTTTCAGCACAGTTTTCACCATTATTTACACAAGGTTCATAAGCCCTAAGCCACATAATCACTAGGTCATTTCTAAGGCCAAAACATAGGCATCAAAGCCACACTACATAATCACACAATATAGTTCTGATAGGCATTTGTTTAACAACAAATCATAGCCCTTAAAGGCACCTTACAAGCCACTTTTCAAGTTGCTTGTAGTCATGTAAAAGCATTTAATTGTTTGAGTAAGGTGAAGGAAATACTTGGTTTGAATCCATACATCACACTACCCGAGAGCTACACTAATGGAATTGGCATGAAAATGTTGGTAACGTGTATGTAATGTGTATGCATGATAAGGTATAATTGTATGAGCTATGT
>CANXYI011116002.1:0-12393 GCA_948208565.1 Hura crepitans | reverse complement strand
AAGCAGAAGACGGCATACGAGATGTTGTCCGGTGACTGGAGTTCAGACGTGTGCTCTTCCGATCTCTTTTCACCAAATCACCATTCAATTTATTCATTCCACACATAATTAGTATAAACACAAGCCTAATTCACAAATGCACATAATTTAACCATGATTTAATTAACTTCCATCCAAGTTTCCTACACCTTTTACACATGAATTCTAGATTATGTGCTTCAAATACTTTAAATTCACATACCACCCAAACAATTAAGGCTTATCCTATAGTTCAAGCTTGTGAATGGCCTTGTTGCCCCTCACTTTTCTTCATTCTCTAAACACGCTTCATTCCCTTAGAAAATTCATAAAAAATTGTATAAGTCCTTAAATGAAAATCCAAGATTATAGGCATTCCTAAAATGGCAAAATCCTCTAGGAAATAAATAAAAAAAGGGAGGAAACACTTACACACATAAAATTAGTTTCCAAGCACCTATTACATACACTTGTGCACTTCTTGAATTTTCTTGAATTCTATGGACTTTTATGGCCTCTAAACCCTTTACAGACCAATTTAGAACTTGTTAAAGGAATTTTTGGTGGCAATCAATGGCTATTTTAGGCTTCAAAAGCCATAAGAATGGTAAAATAGAGGTGGTAGTGGCATTAGGAAAGAAAGGAAGAAGAAAGGAGAAAATGGGTAGGTGGTAGGGTGGTAATGCCAAGTGGACATTTAGGTGTTAGCCCATGACATTTATAATGGCTAAGGTGCCTCGAGTGGGGAACATGCCACCCAAGTTTCTCGAAACTGATCGATTTTGGTAGAAATTTTGGAAAATTTTTAAAAATCACTCGAACCTCTAAAAATTATCATGTTTATTTTTAAAATCATTAACTGGTCCCATTTAAAGGCTTGTCAAATTTCATGACCAAATTCCCTTAACATGATAGTTAACCAACTGCCTTGATTTACAGGTAAAACCTAAAATTAAGAAAAAGTTACAAATGACCTTGGAATTTAAAAATTCTTTCATCAAGGGACTCAAGGGAATTTTTAAACTTTAGGGTATGGTATTTTCAAGTCTATCGAGGCACATCCTGGGTTATTCCTGGCTCAAATCAATTTAAGCCTATGGCCCACTAGTTTATAGCCTAAAATAATTTATTGCTTCTACTAAATCTTTAAATTAAGCCATTTTCATTATTTTTAAGCCCCCTCAAAATTTTAGGACCAGTATGCCCGATGAAGGTGACTCGACACTTTGGGCACACTTTTTGAGCCTTAGAGGAACTGTTCATGGAGCATTGACTTATGGGTGTTACAATTCTTCCCCTCTTAAGAAATTTCATCATTGAAAATTACCTGGAGTACGTAAATGTGGATATTGACTCTTCATCTACTCCTTTAGTTCTAATATGGCTTCCTTTCCATTATGGTGCTTTCAAAGAACGTTAACTAAATGAATGGTTTTATTCCTCAACTTCTTCACTGTAACTGAGGTCTAGTTATACCTTAATATCCATCACTGGAATAATATAGGAAGGATCTAATCTATACTTTTCTAAGTATTGAAACATGAAACATATCATGTATCTATTATAACTTAGAAGGCAAGGTAAACCTATAAGCTAGTGGTCCCACTCTCTGCAATCTCATATGGTCCGATAAATCTGACTTAACCTCTACTTTTCCCAAATCTGAGTACTTTCTTCCATGATGATACTTTTAGAAATACTTTTGCACCCATAATTGGTATATGGCGAATATCAGGACCTTTTTGTTTTGTCAACTACAAATGCTAGGTATGCTTGGCAACCCTTCTAGATCAGTTTTCTTATTGCTACTATTAAGATAACATTAGATAAAAAGACAGTTCTCTTACCTACTACTATAATTTCCTCTCCAACTACTATCTTAAGGGTGAGCCTCTTTTGTCTATAATCTACTATTTGCATTATATCTTGATAGCCAGTTTATTCCTAATATAACATTAAACTCTTTAATGGGTAATTCAATTAGGTTAGTGGGGTAGGTGTATCCCTAGACAACAAATAGGTAGTCTCTGTAAACTTTGTTCACTATCACATGTTGTCTTATTTTCTTATTGACCAAGATTTCAATATCTAAGGTTTTGACTGAAGTTATCTATCCTATGCTACTATAGTGCATATGTAGGAGTGCATGGATCTTATATCTATTAATGCCAAAATAGAGGAGTAAAAGAAATAAAAGATACCTATAATCACATCAAGGGAATCCATATCTTTTTTTGGCACAAATTGCAAAATGGTAAGCTAGTGCCCACTCCTCAATCCTTTGGTTTATCTTTGCAGAGGGCCTTTGATTGGTTTCTACTATCTCAACTTTACACTCCCTTTAGCACTTAGCTAGAGTAAGTGAGGTAGCTTGGAGACTAGAGGAGTCATTTATGTTTAGTCTCAATAGATAATATTCATGATAATTGCCTTTAGAGCCACACCAGTAAAACACTCTAGAGATTAATTTTTAGCATATGCTTCTATGTCTCCAGCCACATGTGTCACACAATAGGAAAGTACTTCTAGATATAAAGACTGGAGTATTGGTGGTTAGCTTTGTTGCTGATATGGTCTAAAGTACCCTACTGGGCTCAATTACTGAGCAAGTGCTGAGGTGCTAGGGCCTCCTTTCTGCCTCTTGGTAGGCTCTGGTGCTGAGCTCACTTAGCCCGTTATGAAGGACTTTTTTTTAAAGTTCTTCCATCTCTCCTTTATGATATCTTCCATATTATAGGCAGCAGAAACCAATGCAAAGAACTTTTAGATCTTGTTAATAGCTACCTATAATCTAATGTCAATATTAAGGCCCTTGTTAAACATCCTACATCTTTCTTCCTTTATAAAAACTATGGTTGTTACACATCTACTAAGCTAGGCAAACTTAGTCTCATACTCCGATACTGGCCTGCCTCTTTACTTCAAATCTTAGAATTGCTACCTTTTTTTTTCTAGATTGCCTTTTATAATATACTTCTTCTTTAATTCTTAAAGAAAGTACTCCCATGTAATTTTTGTTACTGGCTTTCACTGTAGAATTATTTGCTACCAGTGAAACCCTTTTTCCTATAGTATGGACGTGGTATAGATTAGTCTCTCCTCTGGTGTCTACCTTAGCTACTATAAGATTCTATCTATTATTTCAAGCTAGCATTATGCTATTGTTGAATCATCTCAGTTTGTGCCTAGAAAATCGATCGCCCTTACACATTTAGGGTAGGTTTTCCAAAGAGTTTATGGCACTAATGGTTGCTATAGTGCTGGTGGTCAAAGAGGAGTGACAACTACTTTTACCTACTTAAATATGTCGACCATCTATTATATTAGGGGTGGTTGTACTAGTTCTAGTAATGCTAGTTATGCTGGCACTGGCTGTGCTGCATCACACGGTGTAGATGTTGTTGAACTAGTTAACTCCTATATAACAGTGACAGCATGACTCTCAACCTCCTCCATACCAGAGAATGACCTTTTCTCTCTCATTTTCAATCTATACAAAGAAACAAATATTAGCCTCATGTAGTGTAGTGTTGTGTTATATATGTATAAATATGGACCTTATGGCACTCATATGCAGGCTAGGAATGCCTAAGCCGAGCTCTGATACCACTTAATGTGACACCTCTCACTAGATCTAATAGGTAAATCTAAATAGGAGATAACACATTGTGTCACCACCTACTCGAACTATTGCCAGTCCTAATAAGAGATGACATGTTAACCAATTTTACTATTATCTTTCTATGAATCCTATTACATGTTTACATCATGAGCATTTGCGGCCCATGAGTAGTTTTAACTCAGTTATTATTAATATGAATTTATAAGGTACCACCTTTTATTTTAATAAAATTCTAACAACATAACATCTATATGCTAGCATGTCATTAAATAAACCTATGAAAAGAATAATTTTATAATAGTCACATATGCAAACTTAGTCATATAGATCCTTCTAACCCTCTATCATAAAAAATTAACACAAAACATCATCAATTACATCTCAATCACAACAAGCATTACAATTTCAGCATCACTCTATGTCAAGCATAAATTACATAATAATCATGTACTACAAGTAATTGTCTATTAATTTTACAAGAACAAGGTGCTTTGGTAAGCTACATATATACAAATCACTGTACTGGACTAACTCCATACAAATATACATATGAGTTCTATTAACTATATTTACACACAAAAGAAATATAAGTTATACCAAGTTATGGCTATTTGAGCTATACTGCACTGCTGTCTTGAGGCTGATGCTGAATCTATCTATAACCTATACATCGAGAAAACATGATGCACTAAGCATAATGCTTAGTGGTGTATTTGATAAAATATGCACACATATGTAGTGGCATTCATGGCACACATGAATTTGAAAACAAACATGTTATCTAGTATTAATGTTAGTCCTTTACTCATATTATTACTGATTAACCATTTTTGGATACCATCTTAGAATCTTTTATTTACATTTATAAACTTACCTATATTCAAGTTATTCCTATGGATCTACATATGTGTATATTTTTATTAAGTTATATGACCTTTAATCAGGTTAATTATAAAATTAATGTTAAGTTATTTCCTAGTTACCAAATTATTACTTATAACTGTCTACATATTTGTTTTTATAACTTCATGTTGCATTTATGCCTTCTACTTTTTACCTCATATCTGGAAGACAAATATCTAAATAGTGGATATTAGGATTGTGTTATACAGTGGCCCATATTTTGGACCTCCATGCTACTGCACTAGTGACAATGTGCAGAGGCCCTATTGAATCTCTCAACAGCTGCATCCTCATAAGATTATGTACGATGCTACTGTTAGACATCCCTGCAGCTGCATTAGTATAATTATCCAATATAAAAAGATCTAATATAATCTATAGACACTGACCACGAAGGTGCAAATCCTGACCATAAAAGTCATATTACTGACCATGAAGGTCTCAATCTTTCCCACAAAGGTCTCAATACTGACCACAAAGGTCTCAATCTCTGTAACTCCCCCTACCCAATCTATTATCCAAACTAAATAAGGGATGTCACTTCTCAAAAGGTCACCAATCATAGTATTGACTCTGCCCTTCACTCATTTAACAGAATAAGAAATCTTATTTCCTACTAGTCTTCCAATCTAAATTTGTATTGGTTTATTCTTAATATCCTTTATTTAACATGTAGCATGATGTTTTAAGGGATCTTTCATTTTGATTATTAGTGTTTTAAGGAATTTCTTTGGAAGGAAACATTAATAAAAATCCAGTAGCATAACGGCTATCCAGGTAAAAATAAAAAAAATTAAAACTACAGAATAGACATTTTTATATTCATTCTATCTATAGCCCCTTCAGAGGATCCTTCTAACCTACCACAAGCTTTATCCTCATCACTCAACAACAGTTCACACATAACACAAACATGAATATACGGTGTTAACATTAGTCATATAGTACTATGTATCATTATTATTACAACACGGTTCCCTACCTATACATGAGTGCATATATATATATATAACATATATAAACTAGAAATAAAAGACTATACCTAAGAGTAGGCTGAGTGCCATGCTACTCCAGTGTGGCTAAACCACACGAAGTATCAACTACCTATGCATCAAAAAATTGATATGCTAAGCTTATGTTTAGTACTGAATGTAATAATTCATGCACTATATCACATGCAATAGGCAATATATAAGACACTCAAGTAACACATTAGGTTTATAATCGGGTGATTAACATCAGTTTAATTTACTTAGGATTTAAGACATTATAAGTCATTAACCTTTATCACTCTATTTATTTTTCATCTTATTTATTTAATCATATTTATTATTTAGTGAAGTGGCCCATGTCTAAAAGAGTACACTTTAAACTATGGATAATGGGATGTAGAATTGTGTAAGGGCCTACATTTTGGACCTTGATAGCTACACCCATTATGAATCTTAATCTGTGTGGATTCTATCTCAAAACTTCAATTACTACACCTATCTCAAAGGTTATGTAGGGGTCCTCAGTCTAGACCTCAACAACTGCACCCATTATTACATCTCATGTTGCAAGTGTTTAGCGGCCCTTATGGACCTCAAGGTGGCTACACCCATAAAACATAATAAAAATATCAATAACAAAGTATAGTTATCATCGTGGATGTTATGACATCGAAGTGTCCTAGTGGTTGCTAATCCCTAATTGACCAGTCAATTTATCTAATAGGTTTTTGACAAATATTGCCCCTAATTTAAAGTCCATTTGATCTTTAATTTACAAATAAACATTAGTCCCCTTGACCATGCTTAAGTGGTATCATATTGTCATCTCGTCTTTTTTTTTTCATCATCATTTCTCAAGTATCATTTTATTCCTCTTTACATCGCTATATATAATCCTTATGTTAATTCTTTAGACAAAATGACATTAGTTATTTTCTCATAACATTCTATATAGAGACATCACCTAATTTTATCTTCTTTTTCCTAGTCATTTGGTCATCCAAACCATTCAAATAAAGGTCTTGCATTTTTCCTTCATATATTTTAATATCTCATTATTTCATGTTCAATCTCACTTTTATACTTTATTAAATTAGGTCTATGTCACCTAAGTGTCCACCCCTACCATTCGGCCACTCTACCCTATTGCACTTAAATTTCACATTTCTTTTTTTTAAGCCTTTAGAATACATTATACCACTTAGTTAGAAACAATATTATATCTTTTACCATTAAATATCACTTATATCTAGTTAAATCTCTTAGATGAATAATTCAGCTAGTTATGGTCTATAGCAATCCACCATGTTTTCTCCTTTATTTCTCACATCATCTAAGCATCATACAACATGTACATCTCATGCTAACACATTACTCATATGTATACATGTAACTATATGCAAACTTGCACATAACATACACATGCACACATTCCTAAATTATACAATTAAGTAAAACTCAATTGATAAATCACTAAATTCACTTATTGAGGCTTTAAAAACACCTCTAAATCCTTCTTCAAGCCTTGTCTTCCTTCCTTTCTACAACTTCTCTTTCTTTCTCTACAAACATACACATTTCTCATCAAAAAAAATAAAAAAAAAATCTATAAATTTTCAAATTGAATTCTAAGCTTAAATACACATTACGTAACTTAAATCCTACCCTAGAAAAATTATAAACAATAAAAATAACCCTTAATTCTCACCTTGGACAATATTGACCCTAAATGAATTCCCCTCTTTTTAGGCCTTCTCAAGGCTTTCTTTAACTAGAATAAGTATAAGTTGATTATAAAGGCAATTTTAATGTATTTATGTGGAAGAAATTTTATGTTTTAATGGTGTAAATGAAGAAAATAATATAAGGTTTATGAGAGGGAGATGGCATCAGGTGAGAGGGGGAAAACAAGAGGAAGAAAGCTAATTCAATAGGGCTAGGTTTCATCTTTATGTATGGAATGATGGGCTATATGAGCGACACTTGGCAAATGGATAGTTATGATTTAATCTAGGTGATTTTCTCTTTAAAAATTCTTAATTAATGTTAAAAATCCCAAATAATTCAACTACTTATTCTAAAAGTCAACAAAATAAGTGTTTTAAATATCCGCTAAAAATAAGTAATAAATTTTAAGATGAACAATTTTTTTAGTTAAAAAGGTCATAAATTAATTTTGTTTAATTATTGTTCAATGTCAAAAAGATTCTTAAATAAATTCCATTAGCTTAGTTAGAATTTTTGGCCATCTAGTCATGCTACTTTTAGAATTTTTTGAGCACTTTTAAAATAAGTTATCATTTAGCTTCCACTAAGTCACTATTCATAAGACACTAGTAACCAAACTTTACTTGCTTTTCTAACCAATTAAAACACTTCAATTTTATCCCAAATTTTAGCCATAATTATGTTATAATTAATACTTCCCTCCTAAGGCATTAGTGCACCCTGGGTTCTTAGAGGCACTACTAACTATTCAGGAGGTACCATTTATAACATTGAAAAATTATAGGTGTTACAATCCAATAATATAAAAATCTATAATTAAGGAACAAAATGCGCTAGAAGTTGCTATTCCTTAGTTGACTAGTCAACCTATCCAATAGGTTGTCCAATGTATATGGGCCATTATATTTTCAATATAGTTACTTATCACTACATGATTCATAGTTGCAACTTTGATTGCTTTACAATGTATGACCAACATCAATGATATATCTCACATTACAAGTCTTACTATGCACATTGCCACTCCTAATTGACATTCCATATTAGTGTATAGATATTACTATTTTCGTTACATACATTGCCATGATAATTTACCATTCACATGTTAGTCACTACCTTTCACATAACATTGCACATTGTCATTAATGCACACATGTACATAAATATTATGCCTTACATATATGTTCACACATGCTTGCTTATTCCATACATTGCACATATATCATTTCATGTCACTACCAATGCACATTCCCAACATGGTTTACGAACATTCTTTGTAAGCCATTACATTTCAATTAGCATACATTATACAACAAATTAGAAAATTCTCACTATGTCCTTAAAATTCCATATTATGTTCACTAATTTCAACCTTTCATATTTAGGTTGTTTTCCCCTATTTTTCATTTTGTTATGTCCCTTATCATTTTTTAAACCCTAAAAAACCATAAGAACCAATTTTATATCCTAACCCTTAGATGCCTAAAACCTTAAATTCACATCTTTATAGAATTTGCACAAATTACACTTTTAGGCATATATTTTATTAAATACATATATAGAGATACTCTACTACATCTCGGAATTTGTGACACCCCCTAGTGGATTCTTGAACAAATCTAATAAGCGGCACACTTGTTGCTATGTCACCCATCTTAAAATTTCCCTAATTATCATTCGTTTAACTTTTACCAACTTCTATCTAAATTAGGCTATCATACTCCAAAACTACTTCTATCAGTTCTTATGGTCCATTTAAGTTGGAAACAATCATACTTAGTCATTATAGAAGAAATCTAATCTTACTTAGGTATTACCTAAAAATTCAGTAGCATAATGACTCCTAGGGTCCTATCCCTAAAATTTAACAATCTTATTAAACATTTTTATAGCTCATTCATAACACCTAGACCCATCTAGTCCCTTAATTTCATCCTATCATCATCATCTAACACATAACAAACTCAAGCCTTAGGCCATAGATAAAACTATATAAGGATATAGAGCCTCAGGCTTGTAGCAACATCAACATCATACATATATATTCATTCATCATAAAATATGCATAGAAATATTAAATTTACATTAGTAAGTCTCAATCACTTAAGCATATTACATTCTTAAAGCTTAAATACATGTTCCTACACATTTCCCACCTAAGTACATGGACATCTAAATGTACATTAATCTAGCCAAAATCTTCACCGATATCCTCTGAACGGCTATTATTATGTTTTATGAGGTAGGTCCCGCTGTTGTGTACCTATGCACCAAAATCAGTACGCTAAGTATACAAGATACTTAGTGGTGAATTTAAAGTAGTTTAATCATGGTGTAAGCTTATTTCTTACTAATGTAGTGAAAAATGAAATTTTTTATTTCATTAAATAATTTAAATGTTCACTAGGGTGCCAAATTACAAAAATACCTCTAAGATTTTCTCTGGTCTAGAAATAACATTTTTGACTTAATTTAAATAAATTAAAGTAGGGATTGATACTTAATCCATGCTACTTTGGAAGAATTGCTTAATCTATATTAAAAGTGGAAAATTACCAAAATACCCTTATATTGTACTTTTATTACTTCTCCTAAAATAGTTATTCACATTTGCTCGACTTTATCTTTCTAAGGTGTATATATATCTTGAAGTAGTCTTCTTACCTTCTATGTATGTATATTTACTTAACTTAGTTATTTAGATTAATCTAGCTTATCCGTGCCAAAATGACTAAAATTCCTTTTATCTAGCAACTTATTTTTTTGAGGAAACACTATTCCATTATACTCAATCTTTCTATTCATAATCAGTCTAATTCTTTAATTGATTAAATTCTCTAGCTCAACTAGAAAGATGACACTTTAAAACACTAGATCTAGAGGGATAATAACTAGAATAGTGGCCCCATTCTAGACCTACACCGATGCACGGACATGTGTGCCATAATAGAGATCAGTTATAGCCTCCTCAGACACAATAGAAGTAACTATGTGGCATAATAGAGATCAGCCCGTGGGCCTTCACAACTAGAATAAAAATAACTAAGTGGCTTAATGAAGATCAGCCTGTGGGCCTCCCCAACAACAAATATCTATCAAAAACTGGGTGACATAATGGAGATCAATTCGTAGATCAATTCGTAGACCTCTCTAGCCACCAATGAACACCATTAATATTAGGTGACATAATAGAGATCAGTCCGTAAACCTCTCCAGCCACTAATGAACTAGCAGTTGTAAAACCCTAAGTTAATCGGTTAACCCATCCAGTGGGTGTCTAACCAATGGGCCAAGTAGCTTAATTTAACTTGATTTATTAGCCAAAATTATTCTTATTATATTTAAGTCCCAAAAATAGACAAATAAAAATTTTATCTTATACTTTAAAATTTTAGTCGGACTGATATAGCCACCTTTTGGCTTTACCAGATAAAATTTAGAAATAATTTTTAAGTCTGTTGTTGCCAAAATTTAAGGTATCTTATTTTACAACTTATCAGGAAATTTCCACTTTAAAACTTATTACTTTTTGGTCCAATGATATTTTTGGTTCAAGTAGAGGTCCACTAGACAATTATAGGTCATTTCGACCACTTCTGGAAGTCAGTTTTATAGGACTGTTCTAAGTCTGATTTCATTATAGTTTTCATTATTCCTCTTAACACTTTACTAGGCACTAGTCCAATTAAATCTAAGCCAAGTCTATGGCCAAAATCTAGGCAATAAGCCATTTAAAGCTAGGCCAATTCCATGGCTAAAGTTGTAGGCACTATGCCACTGTCACTGGGCCAAATCCATGGCCAAAATGTCATTAAATTCTAGCCTCTTAAAGGCACAATCAAAGCTCAACTCACTAACTCATTTGATGACATTTTTAAGTCATTACTTCGGGCTTTAAGTATATGTTTTAACTTAAATCCTTTTTAGCCATTTCAAGTCACTTTACTAAGGTATGCATTATGACATCTTAAGTTTATAACCTTAATTAATCCCTTAGGCATTTTATGCCAATGTTCAATCCTTAATAATATACTTATTACTTTTACAACAATGATTTTCATGCCAACATACTATAAGAAACTTTCGGCTATATAGGGAAAATGGACTAAATTCTCATTCTTTCTCACTAAAATACAACATTCAAGCACTTTTCCATGTTATGGTCTTAAGTATGATCATGAACATTACAATTGAAGTTAATTTAGCTCAGGCACATGCAACATTTCTTGGAAACCATTCATTGTAATTCACGGATACAAGCATAATTGCATAATTCACCACTATTTCACAACACAATTGGTCATAAATTTCTTTCTAACATCTCATACATTACTGAATTCATCCTTTAGCCCATGTACAACCAATAAAAGCACTCATATCCTTCAAAAATAGCAAAGGTATGAGGCTAATTTTAAAAAATCTCTTAAGACATACTCATTAACATGCTAAATGTGCACTACTTCATCACAAAGAAGGAAGGAATTACCTCTAATTTCACCATTCCAGCCACTATATCACAAGGTTTACTAATGTAGGCACCTAAAATCCATGAAGAAAAAGTTATAAATTCTCTTACATAAGCCTTTGAAGGTGTCAATCCCATCCAGACATAAGCTGCTAACCCCATTCTAGCTTTCCATAGTAGTTTTGTTCTCTCTCCGTAAGCTGTCATTTGCCATCCAATGGCCACCAATGCATCATACAGACATACACACATGTCTTAGCTACAATTTGGCAATAAGAATCACTGAAAAAATCCAAGAAATGGGGTAGATATAGCTAAGAACTCACCCTGGTGTCATAGTTCAAGACTGTTCTGAATCAGTCACATTGTTTGATTTTTTTCTCCCAAACCACAACTCCTTTTGCCCTAATTCTTTTCCTATTGATCTCTAACATCCTAAAGAATTTTTAACCACTAGAATCACTTCATTTGTCTATCGGAGAAGAAAGTTATGGGAAAAATACAGAGGAGGTGGCATATAGAATTTTGGGTAGAAAGGGGAAAATGCCTAAAATGAATTTTTGGTCTTTGACAAGTGAAAATACACTTGTCATTTCTTCCTTGCCAATTGTCAAGGGTGCCAAGCCACTTGGCATCATTGTGGTCCCAATCTTAGCACCTCAACA
>CANXYI011115979.1:0-13738 GCA_948208565.1 Hura crepitans | reverse complement strand
CGTGATTATGAATATACTATAGATTTTGGGTTATTAAAGGCAAGTATGTGCTCAAATTACATAATTATGTGATTTTCATAATATAGGTATATATATATGGCTAAGAAATGACTCATTTGACTCATATTGTATTAGTGTATGTTTTTAATTTATATACCTAGTTAAAGAGATTACACCACTATGTAAAAGCTTAGTTTATTACCTATTTTTGATGCCTAGGTAATAGAGGTGTAGATTAGAGTCAAAGCTTCTACCCCACTGGAGAACGCGAAGATTGCCCTTCTTCGGTGCTTTTGGTTTTTTTTTTTTTTTTTTTTGTAAAATGATATGGATATAAATAATATTAGCATTGCTTATGTGATTCTAGAGAGATTAAGCCTAATCTGTAAACTTTGGATTTTGTTTTGTAACTAAAATTTTATTATTGCAAAAGCTTTAATTTCTCACATGGATTGTGTGATAACTTATGATATTGCATTTGAGAATGCTATTCAAGTTGAGCCTTAGGCTCTATTTTTTCTGATGATTGTTGAAGGGCCATGAGCACCAATTTGATGTTGAGATGTGTTGTATGTTTTTATAGAAGTGTTTTTAATAAGTTTACTATTTGGGAAAATGTCCTAGTATAGCTGTTATGTTGCCAAATTTTCAACATGATGATCCCTATAGTTGTCTTATAAAGCATGCCAAATGATTTTCAACATTTTTACAACTCCCTAAGTTATGGAATTGTTCATTTAACAAAAATTTTTAAATTAATCAAGTTTTATGGATTGTGAAATTGGATATTGATTTGCTGTGGTGCTCCCTACTCAGGTCCAATGTATGGATCGGGTAGAGGGTGCTACAAAAGATCCACCTTAAAAGCCTAAAGGTTCAAAAGGGATCCATTATATTAGGCTAAATTGTCATTGAGTTTGAGAGGGGAAGTAAAATATTGCATGCCTTAATCTAATTAAGGGAACACAACCTAGATGACAAGATAGTGAAAAGTGGGAGATCTTCCACTAAGGGCACATATATTAAATCTTAGTAATACCATTAAGCCATGTAATCCACTGCTTATATGTGTTAAATTTTTCTCACAAGTCGTCTTTCACAATAATGATTCAAGGCGTACTTAATCCAAAGCTTCCCAAGAGGAACCACAAGCAGCTTTAGTTTCTCCTATAACCAGATCTAAAAGAAAAAAAAGTCATTATGTTTAAAAATTCGAAAAGGACAACCTAAGCAAAAGTTAGGCAAACCTGCTAGTGCAAAAACCCTTATAGGCATGCTAGGTAAAAATTATGGATAAGAAATAACAAAAGCTGGAGGGAAAATCCAAATGGCTCTCTAACCAAACTTGTAAAAGCATAGGACTCCTAACCATGAAGTAATGTCATCTCTCTTCAAAGCATCAAATCCTCATATTTTTTTTAACCAAAATAATGCCAAAAGGATTATAGCTAGAATAGATTCCAATGATAATTTAAAGTACTTTGAAATCACAAGACTTTGTCGTAAATGGTGACCATTAACAAGTCACCAAGTATGCATAACAACATGTACTTTGCCCATTCCATAGAACCAATAGGGAATTAACAAGTAAAATCAAGAATTGCATGTAAGAAAATTGGGCTTAGAACTTGGACTACCTTTCAGAGCCACCACGGGCGAAACCCCAATGGTGAATACAATATCTATAGGACAATGATCTTTAAAAGATGCAATAGCTAGAGGAACATATGAAGCAATATCAAAATTTATAATGGCAGTAAATTCCTTAAGGGCAGGTATAATCTTTTAATGATTAAGGACAAAAATATGAAAAACTAGATCACAATAATGCGTAGTAACACCCAAAAAATTAAGGTATGTCCTTAATTTTCTTAAGAATTTGAGAGCAGAGAATGGGACAAGAATAGGTGATGTCCAAGAAACCTTTAAATCCAAGATTTTAAATAATTGTTGTTTAAAAGTGAGAGATAAAATGAATATGGCTTGAATAGCTAGAAGAAGGTCGTACTTATAGACCCTAAGTTATGTCATTCCTAAACCAATAAAGAAAAAGAATCCAAAACATGAGAGAATATCTACATGGATATCAATACCATCAAAGCAGACAATATAGTCCATGTAGACTATGAGAAAAGTTTTCACAAACCCTCAATGTGGACTTAAAGCTATACACAAAAACTAAGTCTTCACAGACCATGCTAGAAGCATCCACATGAACTAAGACTTTAAGAAATGATGCCTTATCATAAACTAAAGCAATACAATCTCTAAAGTGATCTAGAGTCTAAGGAGCAATAAACTTTGAAGCAATCTATTAGTCCTAGCTGGATGAGTTAAGGGTTATACTCTGATAGATCTTCAACAAGTTATAGACATCTTACAATACTGTGTGATGCCATGACCTATTGTTGTCATTTCATGACAATCAACCATTATGGTATTAATTAGAATGACACTAAACCATTAATGGTAATCACTCCTCATGGTATTAATCAAAATAACACTAGACCTTTGATGAGATGCTCACTAGAGGTGACCATGGGCATTCTCCTTGATACAATTGTATATGCTGAAGAAGATTAATTGAGAGGGGTCACTAAAAAATATAATGCCTAATTAGCTTACACTAATTGGTTCAAAAAGCTATGTCCTATATCTGAATGACAAAACATTGATAAATGCCATTAAGCTTCAACTTCTTAGTTACATGGATGGTAAGGAACTCCATACCATAAGGGATGTCATACAAACAAAGAAGATGTCCTTGTATATTTTTACAGAACAATGTATTTCATTATAAAGTTTGTATGCCTATCACTACTTGTGTATTCATATGAAAAGATGCAAATATATTCAAAATAAGAGAATATATATGTTGCTGTAAATATTTGTATATACAAAAAATTGGGGGCCTATTAGCAAAAAAAAAGGGGGAAAGGTAGCTACCATCTTCCTCATTCTTCACTCTCACTCTTCGTGCCCTCATCATTAGTTAAAAGAACTAACCTTTCAAAAATCTTTAGTGCCTTCAACTTCCACTGGGTGTCATGAAGTGCAGACACCCTTCTTGTCAGTTAATTATGCAAAACAATAAAGGATTAATGCATTTTATACATCATGCATATTGTGTACACATGCATAATTAACTAACCAATATAAGAAAGTACTCACAGTGAGAACTCATGTCTTATCCACTATTGCTCACTTAAAAGCATTGTCCACTCAAGCAGTCCTCTTTATAAGAGCCCTTATAACCTATCAAAACCATGACAAGAAGTGTTATACAAAGTTAAGCTAACACAGAAGCAGTGAAAGTAAAAAGACCATACTAGCATATTGTTCTCTATCTCAAAAGGCACGTGCAAATTATCTTTAATGCAAAGGCAAGCAGAAGTTAACTCGCCATCTACACCATACCGTATGTAGCTTAGCTCAGGCACATCAATCAAAGTGATGACAACCTCACTAGGTAGGGATGACTGACTGACAATTAAATAAGAAACACCACTCCTAGGAGTCTACATTAGAAGAGGTGAAAATTAATAACCATTAGAAGTAGGAGTTGTCCTTGCTCTCTTTTTACCTAAAGATGGCATATCCTCAGAAGTAGTAGTAGTAGAGTACAATACAAGACATAATTAGAGACCAAATTCAAAAATCATAAGCAAAAGGTTAAATAAGAATACCTATGCAATAGAACTTAAAGTATATGGCATACAAGGCAACAAGTGTGCAGATGCCCAAGAGGAGTAATCCTCTCTATCACACTCCACAAATATGTCCTTAAGCATGCCCGTAGTCATGCCTTGTATAAGCTCTAAGTTATTAATATACCACTCGAACAACATAGAGTTAGAAGGACCGAGACACCCCCTACAAAATTCCTGAAGAATCTCAATAGGTGATACACTTTCCACCAGGTCACCAATCTTAAGATTTTTTTAGCTCTACACTCCTTAACACTTATAGATTATTTATTAATTGATTAGACATTGCTTAAATCCTCACTCTATCCCTTAACTATTCTTAGTTAATGTATAATAGACCTAGGAAACTATTTAACAAACCTTCAGTATGTTTAAAGAAATCTGGGCTGTATAACGGCTACTCGAATGACATTCTGAAATATTTTTTCACCTATAAAACACTTCTAATATCATTATTTTCACTATGTCTCCTTCCTGACCCTTTTGGTCCACTCAGCAACATCACTCCATTATTGACATACACTAAGATACCACATAGGGCCTCAGGCCTAAAATTATTAGAAGGCATAAAAAATAAATATTCAAATAAGTGACCTATTTATGTACATCACACATGCACTTATATTTACAAACACTAACAGCTTCTAAGCTTGGTGAACCCGTAACTTATAGTATTTACATAAGTGCCTACTAATATATAAAAACATATAACTATATAATCTTCAATGTTTGTGCTGCTACACTGTACAATTCTTAAGGTTAGACTACTAACTTTTGTAACCTGCACACCAAAACACTAGTATGCAGAGTATAAAACTCAATGGTTAATTTAATGTATTAAAAAATGTCACATGCAAGCACTTAGATGTAGAAATAGGCTATAAATGTAGAAATGCTATACAGAGTAATCAATTCATACAAGTGACATTAATTCCAGTACTCAGACTCCTAACTAAATTAATTTATAGTTATACCACTGTGATAATTTCTTTTAATTTATTGATTATGTGATGTCACATCATGTTTGGTCAGTATTTTAATTTTATTTAATATAATAGGCTTGACTAGATAGACTACACTTGAAAACACTGGTCCAAGAGGGAACTATAAATTGTGCAGTGGCCCACATTCTAGACCTTGACTACTACACTATCCTAGTCTGATAGTAATGATTAGTTCACATGAACCTCATATTAATAGATAGAGGATAGCGAGGATTACTGTGTAGACCTCTTAATATCCTAATAATCAATAGCAAGTCACTTTATGGATATTAGGGATCAGTTTGTAAACCGCCCAATATGGAATAATCGTCATAAAGTAACTCTAATGGATAGCAAGGATTAGTCTGTAGACCTCTTAGTATCTAATATATCATCATCAAATATCTCCAATGGTTAGTAGGGATTAGTCTATAGACCTCCCAATATCCACCAAATCATCATCAAAAGTCTAGCAGCTACTAATCCCTAGTTGACCAGACAACCCATCTAGTAGATGTCTAACTAATGAGCCATTTGTCTTTATTTTATGTCCATTTACTTACTAACATCATTTTATAATATTTAGAGTTGAATAATAGTCAGTTATGAATTTATTTCAATAGTTGAATTTTGACCAAGACAATGTTAAGTCTATTTTGGTCCTATTGGACAGTCATAGGTCTATTTTTTAAGCCAAATTTTTGTCAATTTCTTGGAACATAAATTTATTCATTTTTCTATCTATTCCATACCATTTTATTATTGCTATGTATAATCTATAACGATAATGATTAATAAATGATTGACAAATAAATAAATAAATTCTTAATTGAACTTATTCTTTTATTTGATATTTTTCTTTATCCTTATATCTTTTATCTTTCAAAAAATTTAACTTAGGAAAGTGCTTTTGCTTTACAAGCCTATGCATAAAAAGTTTATTTAGCTCCTTTATCCCTATTATAACTAGTTATTTCAGTTTTCTACTAGTGGCTTTAACTATAACCTCAATTCTTTTTATTGGTCTGAGCAAGATATGAGTTATTTAAAATTAATTGGATGAACAATTTATAAAAACAAAACGAAATTTTTCTGCACTATTCCACCTATTCTCTAGTTCTATACCATTTTCATTTCCAATTCTTTGTTATGGAGATTTAAGTTTAATTCATAACATTATTCTAAGTTCAATTATGATTAAATTATGGCCATTTCAAATTGAAGTTCGAATTAATTATTTTCATAGGATAGTTATAGGTCGATATTCATTTTTTGTACACAGTTATAGGTTCATGGTCACCACCTTTTAGCCATTTCATTATGCCACTCTAATCCATTTGAACATGCCATTATGTCCCTAAAATTATGTCATTCCATACATTCCAAATGGCCTTAAAAGTTGCCTTAAATCCATTTAAAATCATGCACATAGAGTGTCTCAATTTCATGTCCAATTTCATGCCATTATAATTTTTATTATAGGTCATTTTTACTATCCCTATTTTAAGCCTTTTGTAACCCATTCCTTAGCTTAATTATCAACACCATTCCTTTTCCTATACTAACCAATTATCTTACCATACTTATTCATAAGTTTATGACCATTTCATGCTAACCTCATGTCACATAATTTATGTCCATCATGTTATTCCATTTCTACATGTCATACCCCATGTCTCACACACACACATACATGCCAACCACAACACTCCTCTTGGCCACCACTAAATCAAAGTCACTGACCTGCACATTTCAATAATTCATCATATAAACATGTCATATACATAAATTCTAATATATACATGCCTACACACATGACATACCATGGACACCATGACATAATATACCATATACATGCCTTGCCCATGCTGTGATTTCACACATGCATGTATATTTTCATCAAATTCACCACATATACATCTAATCCCATGCCTAACATACAATTTCCTATCACATACACCATGCCACGATGCCATACACATAACTTGCAAGCTATGGTACCCTATTATACCTCTCAACCATTGATTGCACCACCCGTATGCATGGATTTTCTCTCCATACACACATACAAACCATTAAATCCTATAGCATACACGTCATTGACCATTATAATCCTTATATACACAAGCCTTAACACATCACACACACACACACATATAACCACTTGGCCATAGAGAGGCCACACCCTTCCACCCATTCTTTCCACCAAATCATCGCACAATTCACTCAATTTACATCAAAATAACATTAAAGTAGGCTAAATTCACTATTATCCACACCTTACCTACCATAACCATCAATTCCATACAACATTTCCACACCAATTACACTTGAAATAAATTTGTCATGCCTTAAATACTTTAAATTTGCATACTTACACTTGAATTAGAGTCTTGCCTACACTTTAGCACCCTTAATTCCTTTGTTGAACATCAACTCCACCTTGGCTTACATACACATATACATTTCATAGAAAAGTCATAGAAAATTCTATAAACCTCTAATTGAAAATCTAATAACATAAACATCCTGAGAATGATGAAAACCCCTTACAAAAAAATGAGAAATGGGAAAGGCCACTTACACACTAACTTCATTTTTCAAGCACCCTTTATGTATATAAAGCCATCTTATTTTTTCTTGAGCTTTAAGCTAACTCATGGCTCCTAAACCTTTAAGAACCAATTCATAACTAACCAACATAATTTTTTGTGGCAATTTGGGGAGGAATTAAGCTCGAATGGCCATGGAAATAAAGAAAGGAAGAGAGAGATGGCATTGATTGAGGAAGAAGAAAGAAAGAAGAAATAGGGGGTGGGTGAGGTGCTAATGGGCCAAGTGGGGTAGTGGCCACGTGGCACCCTTTTTATAGTGGTTGGGGTAGCTTAGGTGGTAACATGTGTCACCCAAGCGCCCCGAAATCTTAATTTTTCTTAAGAACATTGACAAATTTTAAAAATTCACATAGACCATGAAAAATTATTGCATATGTTTTAGAAATCGTCGACTGGTCCTATTTATAAGCTTGTAAAATCTCAAATGAAAATTCCTTCGGCAAGAAAGTTAATAAATTTCTTGATTTATATAGAAGTCTTAAAATTAAGTAATAATAGTAAATGACAACAAAAATTAGAAATTCCCTCAATAATGGCCTTAAGGGAATTTTTGACTTTTAAGGTATGGTATTTTCAGGTTTGTGCGGGCACATCCCAAGTTATTCTTATCCCAAGTCCATTTAAGCCTACAGACCACTAGATTTTTACTTGAAATAATTTATTAGTTTTACTAAATCATTATAGTATGACAATTTCATCATTGTCAAGCCACTCAAAGTTTCATGGCTAGTACATCTCATCTCATGCCTTATAAAGGTGACCCAACACTCTGGGCACACTTTTCAAGCCTTAGAGGTACTATTCATAGAGCCTCATCTTGTGAGAGTTACAAGGACCCTAAGTAATGTGGCATGCATCAAGACTTATATGATAGTTTAGCACTCTCTTTCTGAGGAACTAGGAATTGCCTTAGGGGTGGTCACCAATATCCTACGAGAGGATAGTTCCTAAATAGAACGAAGGAATTCAGGCTTTTTTTTAGTGTGGAAAACCCACCAAGCCAAGTCAATAAAAAAAAAATCAAGTAAGCACAAAATTCACAAAAATTGAAATAAACAGATTAATATCTTTACAGTTTTTTAGGATCACTTACATGACTCCAAGTTCTTGAGTGAGATAATAGAAATGGTGCATCAAAGATGAGGCATTCCAAGGCCTTGAAGATGGTTAGACCCACTTATCTATCACTTGATATTCGTCAAGGATATCTAGCTTGCATAAATGTGGTAGAAGATAAAGCTCATATGCCCAGACTTATGAAAAACATTATCAAATCGAATGGAAAAGTAATCAAGAAACAAAATTCCTAAAATACACTTACTAGAATGCCTAAAATAATGCCATGAAGGAACTAATAAATTTTCTTTGTCTGAATTGACATGTCAAGGCTTTTATACATCCAGCCTAATAAAGATTAACATATGTTCTAGGAACTAGTGCCCTCAATCTACTCCAACATAAGGAGGAAGCACTAACTCATGTTGCCTTTAGCATTGGCAAACAATGTGTTCTTTAAAAGGTATAGGTCAAAACAATAAGTGTGCTCATACAAGTCAGTGCCTCAGATGTTACCTGAGAGATCTTGAGGCACAAACCTAGCAAACTCCTCACTTCTTAATGATGAAGAGAAGGGAAGTGGTAATTGGCATCAAATTTAATCGCTCGCCCAATAAACAACACTTAAATAATGAATTCCTAGCCAAATCCAATGGTTAGATCATTAAATGACATTTAGAAGGTGTGTATCATGTCCATCAATCAACCTACCAAAGCTCATAGTGCCTAGAAGTCCCTATGAAAACCCCTCGAATAAGATAGTTAATGAATGTCCAAAATCTAGTCACTCTAACCCAATCCTTCACTTGAACATGCACTATCAAATTCCACTATTGAGGACTAGATAAAGTGCCCCCACACATGAGGTACATCTACAAGGAATGGTAACACAGGTAAGTACTTAATAAAAAATTGATAATTAACACTAAGGCACAACACATGTCCATATAGACATAAATTGTAGAAAAAGAAGTCTATATGAACCAATAACTTGTAAGCCTTAAGTCATGTTTCCACGGACCAACAATGACTAGGATTTGAAAAAAGGGTTCAGATGGACCAAGGCTAACCCAGTCTATATAGATTATCACTAGATAGAGAATCCCAATAACACAGATGCACATAAGACTGAAAAATCTTCATGAAAGGTCTATACGGACCCTATAAATAAGAGACAATAACAACTATAAGCTGCACCAAAAGAGTTTGCATGGACCATCTACTCTATCACATGCAAAAAGGCTCAAAAGTTTATCATAATAGTTTGAAAGTTACAAACTAAGGGATAGGTTCACACAGACTAAGTATGCCCTAGACAAATTAGGTGCACATAGACCTATCAAACTAGATAGCAATACAACAGTAAGAACATGAAGGAAAAATAACCCAAAACCACAATAGAGCACAAAAAGAGAATAATTGAACTAAGGGTTACACTTCAACACATGCATAACTGGCCAAGTCAGCTAAGACTAGTGTAAAATCATCAAAAGGAATTATATTCACTAAAGCCACATTCCCTAAGGTAGTTGACCATTAAAGAGGGTATAAAACCCTCTAAAACTGGCATGGACATGTCCTTCACAGGTGGAGAAAGCAAAGAAGAAGTATCCAATTGTAGCAGTGGTACAGTCAGAGTTTTATTGACAACCTTGACAAAGACATGCCAAAGCTCTATGAAGTGGCCACTTGCATCGATGAATATAGAGAAAATAAGAAGAAAAGCCTAAAAAAAGTGGGGAAAGTGAAGAAGAAGTGGAGAAGTTGATGGTTTTCATCCTATCATGACAAGTCTGTATGGACCTCACTCTAAATGTCCACACGGACTAACATCTCAACCTATTTTAACACCGACCCATTATCCACATGGATCACCTCTATGCACCTTTAAGTTTGTCCACATAGACCAATTTGACAATCTGCCCTTCCACTCATTTATAGTTCGCATGCATTTTCCCCATGGACCTATATTACATCCTCACGAACTTACTTTTGCCTATGCCTTCTTGGTCTGAACTGCCTTTATTTTTTTGATTTGTCTAATATTGTGACTCTAAAATATCAAAAAAACCATTAAAGCGACTCTGAAATATCACAAAAACCATTAAAGCTATGTTAGAGGATGAATTGAATATAAAATTAGATCAAAATTTACACCTAAACATGAGAATATAAGAATAATTATTTTATTGCAAAATTATATAAGTCATTTTTTATCAATGATTCCAAATATTGTTTTTCAAATTAAATAAATTAATTTTTAGGTAATGCTTACCTCCATTAATAGCTAATAAGTCACTAAATTTATTTTATTTAGTTTTTTCAAGCAATAAAACAAATTTAACCAATTATTAAATTAGGTTTTCCATTATCACTTAAGGTCAAATGATTAACCTAATTTATTATTAAATTTTAGCTAAATTTCACATGTTTAGGCTATTATGAATATTTTTCTACCATTGAAAAGATGTTTTCAAGGTTAAAAATGTGTTATTTTAGCTAAAGAACAAAATAGATCAAAAGTGGTCATTTTGTTAAATTCGTTTCCAAATTAATAAATTCAGCCTTCATTTTCAAATCTTCCTAGTAACAATAGAACATCACCAATTGACTCAAATAAGATACCATTATTTCAGTAAACTTGTAATATCCTGACTTAATAGAGTCAAATTGGCCTTCAAATCCATCTTGGTTAATATATAAAGATTAAATATTTCAAACCTCAAAATACCTCTTTCATCTATCTTTAGCTAACAAATTAACATGAAATACAATTAAAATCATAACATGCCAATAAAGCTAAAGATCAGTAGAATTACCATAAAGAAATGGGGCCTACCTACTCAAAGTATCAATTCAATCCCTTAAAAAGGAGGAGCAACCCATAAGTTTCTTTTGTCTATTAGAGGTTTTCAAAACCCCTTTCCTTAGCATCTCTCACCTAATGGATAACTTTGACCTGATCCTTAAACAATGCCCTAAAAGTATTAAACTTTTTCTAGCTTTGTTTGAAGAAGAAGAACCTTGAAAAAGTGGGGTTTACTTGCTTTAAACATCAACCCCTCATTCGTAAATGAAGGGATAGTGGCAATAACTCTTTGCTTAATGTACTAATTTTATTTTGAATTTAGATACAAGATAATTTGTAAGATTATCTGCTTTTCAAATCCAACTTCAAGTTAATTTGATAATAATATTACCTCTTCTTCGAATTCAACCTCAAGTTAATTCGACATTAGTAGTATTTCTTTTTCAAATTTAACTATGCATTAATTTGACATCACAACATGACAAAATTAACTTCTAATACTTTCCTCAACCAATGGATTTAGCTACATGCTGTTCAAATCTTCCACTTTTTTAGGATTCAACTACACATTAATCCAACAGCTATAACAATTACACATCAACTTCATCTTTTTACATTTAGCTCTATGGTAATTCCACAAACACTTAATTCATTTCAAAACTAAAATAGCATGGAACCTTACCATAGCTGATGAAAGCTAAGTACGCATCACAAACTTGCCATATCAAATAAATACTAATTTTATCTCTTTTTATTATATTCATCTCAATACCCAAACCAACTTTCTTGAGTTCAGCCTAACAAGTAAATCAAACTTCCTTTAGTTCAACCCAATAAGCAAATTCAACTTCTTTGAGTTTAGCTTTATAAGAAAATCCCACTTCAATAGATTTAGCCTAATAAAAAAATTCAACATCCTCAATTTTAGCCTAATAAGCAAATCTAACTCACTCGAGTTCAGCATAATAACAAAATTCACCTAGTCAAACTTCATCATTTCAAATATACTAAGGTAGCCATTCATTTTCAATCTATCCTCACATTAAGGTATGTATTTCATACTTTGTTGTGCAAGGTTCCAACTTATGCATCTTTATAGCACACACCTAAGTGGGGGCAACTATAGACACCCTACATTAATTGCATTTGATGATAACAAAAGACAACCTCAAAACAACTATGTAGGCCACTTGGGAACCTAGCTTGCACAGACTAACATGGTATTAGTCTACTGAAACATTATGCCATAAGGTCTATACCAATCCAACTAGATTCCATATGGCCTAAGGCCTATGGTCTACTTAGAAAAAGCTAAGACCACATCCATATGGACTAACACAATCCTAGTCCAAGATTTGGCCCAAAGCATATGGATTAATAAGATAACCCATGACCTAGGTCCACATGGACTAAGTAATCAAATTTTGCATGGCCATGTCAATAAAAATCTTTTAAAAGTAAAAGCTTCATATTTAGAATATGTTTCCTAATCTTAAAAGGATTTTTATAACTTCTGGATGGGAGAGCCATCCCCTAAACCTATCAATTGTTGGTTTTTCTCCATCATACACTGTGGTAAAAACTAAAATTTTATGAAAAACCAACAAAGATAATAGACTTAAATGATTTAAAATTCATGCTAAATGTGAAATCTAGTAGCATTTCACCTCAAAAAAATGACAGTAGATTCCTTCTATAAGCTGTTCTCATATAGTTATCATAAACCATAATAATCCTCTTCAAAGAACACCTCTAAGTTAATCCACAGAAGAAGTTTTAAAAGAGATCAACTTGTAATTCGAGATGCTAGTAGGAATTACAAGTGGATGAAGGAAGAAGAAGAAAAATGTGCCTTCCAATTGTTATATACGGAATTTTCTTTCAGAAAATCTCCCTATGGTGGCTACTAGAAAAAGGATTATTTATGTAATCAACTAATCCTTATTTAGGTTAGATTTTAACACTTAAAACCTACCTTATGTTGGATAAGAATGGACCTAACAATTGCGCCTTCATAGGCCTATGTGCATAAGCCTTTTACTAGGCTTATGCACAATCTGCTTTAGCCCCTAATATCATTAATCCTATGTTGCACTCCAAGGCCTAATTTTGGATTAATAATTAATATGATTTAAGGCCTTTTTAAACCTTGTAAAATCCTATAAAAATTATGTGCAAGAGAAATTATAAGTTTTGACTTAATAAGGCCCAAGTCTAAAAACCTTGATTTTCTAAAAACTTAATTTTCTAAACATTTCATTTTGAAATGGGTCCCAAGCCCATTTGCTCATTTCTTCTTCTTAATTCATCTTATAATGATATTTTATATCATTAGAAATTCAATCTCATTGAATCTTCCTTAAACTCCTTTTATGTGTGTGACCCTACGGGTTTCCAAAACAATTTTGTAGTACATAATGAATTAGAGTTCTAGTCCAACAAGGACATTATAGATTCAATCTTACTGAATCAATATCAATTCACTAATTGATATATCACTTGTATACAAGTCAAGAGAGGCATCTGTTGTAATGCTTGTATGCCAAGACTTCGTAAATAGTACCCGGA
>CANXYI011115468.1:0-11210 GCA_948208565.1 Hura crepitans | reverse complement strand
ATATGGCTTCAACTGTCTAGAATCATACGATACTACCTTACCTTCTTGCATTAGTACACATTCGAGTCCATTGTGTGAAGCATCACTATAAATGACAAAGTCCTTCCCCTATTCAAGTTGAACAAGGATAGGTGCTTTTGCCAGCATTGCCTTTAGTTTATCAAAACTCTCTTAGCATTTGACATCCTATTCAAGCTTTACATTCTTCCTTATCAACCTAGTTAGTGGTGTTACAATCATCAAGAAACCCTTTACGAATCTTCTATAGTAACCAGCCAATCCGAGGAAACTTTGTATCTTAGTCACATTCCTAAGAGGTTCCTATTCTAACACAGCTTTAACCTTGTTGGGATCTATGCTGATGCTTTTTACTGACATAATATATGTTAGGAATGCCACTTCATCCAGCCAAAATTCACATTTACTTAGTTTTTACTTACAACTTCTTCTCTCTCAGGGTTTGTAAGACTATTCTGAGATGTTGTTCATGTTCTTTTTTGGGCTTAGAATACACCAAAATGTCATCAATAAACACCACCATAAACTAATCAAAATAAGGTTGAAAGACCCTATTCATTAAACCCATGAAGATTGCTAGAGCATTAGTGAGTCCAAATGGCATCACTATAAACTCATAATGCCTGTATCTGGTTTTAAAAGTAGTCTTAGGTATATCAAACTCTTTAATTTGCAACTAATGATGCCATAACCTTAAGTCAATCTTAGAAAAGATACCGGCACCTTCAAGCTGATAAAAAAGATCATTAATCCTAGCAAAAGAATATTTATTTTTCATAGTCACCTTATTCAACTACCTATAATCAATGCACAACTGGAGCGACCCATCTTTCTTCTTTACAAAGAGTACAGGTGCTCCCTATGGTGAAATATTAGGTCTGATAAAGCCTTTGTCCATCAATTCTTGTAATTGCACCTTTAACTCCTTCAGTTCAATAAGTGCCATTCTGTATGGTGTAATAGATACAAGTGAGGTACTAGGATATACTTTAATTTAAAAATAAAGCACCTGCTGTAAAGGTAGTCCTAGTAACACTTTAGGGAACACATTAAAAAATTCAAACACAATAGGAATCTGATCAATGCTAGGTGTGGAACTACTAATGTCAATCACATGGGCTAGGTATGTTTCACATAGATGTAATAGCTAAGATGAGGTTATTTAGGGAATTTCTCTCACCCACAACTATCACTTCATATCCCTTTACTATTCAAAGGGTAAGCCTCTTGTGTTCAAAGTCAACTATAGCCCGATATTTAGATAACTAGTATATAACTAAGATAGTGTCAAATTTGTGAAAAGGAAGTTTAATAAAGTCTATAGGGAATAGTTATTTTTTGCTCACCAGTGGACAATGTATGTATACTTTATTCATTGACACACTTTGTCTAATTGGATTGCTTACTTAAATGTCTATGCTTACAAACTCTAATTCTAAACCCCTATCTTGTGCTTGTGTGGTGCAAATATAAGAGTGAGTAGATCAAGGATCTATTAAAGATAAAACTAGTGCATCAAATAAGTAGAAAGTACTAGAAATAACATTCAGAGCCTCTACCTCCTCATAAGCTCTGATGGCATACTATCTTACCAGAGCTCGTGCCTCTGACCTGGACCTCTAACTACTACTCTACTAGTCACCTATGGTCTATCTCTACCTCCTATTTTGAGGTGCTACTGATGCCTGAGTTCGGGCAGCTTTAGTCTACCTCTGAGGTTATTTCCTTTGGTAATAGTCTCTAACCCAACAAGTGAAACAGTGTTATATTCTTTTCAACCAACACTAACCCCAATATCTTCTAGTACAAGTCTAACAAGTTAAGGGTGTACCCCTAAATGTTGATGCTGGGGTACTAGAGGCTTGTTGAAGCGGTCAAAGCCCAGATGTAGAAGCTTAACCAAACCTCTATGATATAGGTTGTCTCTATGGTTGTTGCACTAGCTGAGATGTGATTAGGTCTCCCACTACCTTTTACTAGCTTTAGGTGTTGAGCTATCTTAACTTAGTGTGAAAGGCCTCTTCCTCTAGAACAAGCCCCTCTTTTCTTGCAACATCTCTTCCATATCATAGGCCATAGCTACCCAAACTACAAAGACTCTAACCTTTAGGTTAGCTACTTATATGCATAACTCCATATTAAGGCCCTTTAGGAACCTCTTGTATCTTTGCTCTTTAGTAAGGAAAATTTCCTCTACATATCGACTCAACATTACAAAATCTTTCTCATATTCTGACACAAATCTTCTTCCCTACTTCAAGTCAAGAAACTCTTGTCTTTTCTTGTCTTTATAAGATTCTAGGATATATCTTTTCTTAAACTCTTGTAGAAAGAATTCTTAGGTTACCTTTACTGCTGCTTTCCTTTTCTTGGTTGTGTCCCACTAGTGGAAAGCTTTCCCTTATATAAGAGAGGTAGAACACTTGAGACTTTCCTCTTCTATACACTCTAACTACTCTAAAATCCTAAGTGTCCTCTCCAGCTAATACTTTGCCCTAGCTATATCATCTTCCTTAGTTCCCAAAAAATCTACTGCTTCTATCTTAACTCTCTCCAAATGTGTCTTATATGGTACAGCTAGAGGTGGAGGAGGTACATGATTTAGTGGATGACGTATATAAGCTAGTGCTGATATGTGTCTTAGCAAATCTATAATCTACTATAGAAGTGTTAGATATGCTTGAGCCTACTACTATGGCTATGGCTATGGTGCAGCATCACTAGGCTCTGGTATAGTTACACTAGCTATTGCTCCCAAAAATAGTGGTAGGAGCATGGCTTGCCACTTATTCCCCTCATTCTTCTAGAATTCTTTCACTCATTTTATATAACTACAAAAGATAACAACCTATTAGCCTTGTTATAGTGTAGCTTATTAGAAAATCAAATCCTAAATACTAGCACTCATGTAAAAGGCATAAGAATGCCTAAACTAGGCTCTAATACCACATAATGTAACACCCCTACCTGATTCCCTACTCGATAGGTAATGTCACTTCCCACTTGGTAACCCATCCTAAAATTTCTCCAATTCCCCATTTGTTTAACACTTATGATTTCATTTATTTATCATTATGATTTCATTTTTTGATTAGTAATTAATTCCACAAAAATTCGGGTAGCATAATGGCTTCCCGAGTAACATTTCCAAAAATATACACCTATGAAATAACACTTCTAATAATATCATCCATCCTATCATCACCTATACCCTTTTGGTCCTCAAATATCATCACACATATCACAGATAACACATAAGGCCAAAGGCCCATAATCATCAGCACATATAAAAAATAAAACATTAAGATAAAAGGCCTTTTACACAATCATCTACTTTAATCTTAACATTTACAGAGAACTTCAGCTACTATGCTAACTATGCCCAAAACCCATATTATATGTATAGGTGCCCTTTATAAACCATAAAAAAAAAAAACAAAACATATACCCTTAATTGCTATCACTATTACACTACAAAATTCAGAGAGGCTGTACAACTATTTTCAACTACCTGTGGACTGAAACACCGATACGCTGAGTAAAAAATTTGGTGGTGAACTTGATATAAGAGAACATTTCATGCAAGAATACATGCATATCATACTCATAAGTGCATACTACATCATATGAAGTCCATGTCATAAAATAATATTATTATTTTATTATCCTATCTCATTATTTAATTATCAGTCTTATGCCATTATTTTAATTATTAATAAGTCCCATTATCACTGACTGTCCTAGTTCATTAAATTTCTTTTTATTATTTAGGCTTGACTAAATAGACTACTCTTTAGGACACTAGATAAAAGGGAAAACCAAAGTTGTGCAATGACCCACATTTTAGACCTCAGTAGCTACACCTACCTAGTATAATAGTAGGAATTAGTTCATAGGAACCTCTTAATATAAAATAGTAAGGATAGTAGGGATTGGTCTATGGACCTCCCAATATACCATAAACCAACATCAGGTAACTCTAGTGGATAATAAGGATTAGCCCTATGGGACCTTTTAATATCTATAGTCAAGAAAGTGGGTAGTAGGGATCAGTCTTATAGACCTCCCAATACCCAAGTGTTCAAGGCTTAAACATCAAGATCTTGGTGGCTGCACCCACCTACATAATCACACTGATAAGGCCTAGAAGGACCAATACCTCTAGCAGCTGCTAATCCCTAGTTGACCGGTCAACCCATCTAGTGTGTGTTTAACTATTAGGCTAATTGTCTATTAATTAATTTTATTCAGTTACAGGCCATTAATTTAATTTATTTCATGCTATTCATACATAGTTTCAAGTCATTTTAATTTGCTCATTTTTCATTGGACAGTTATAGGTCACTTTTTCCACTAGAGAGTTATAGGTTATTTTCACTAGGCAGTTATGGGTCGCTTACCTATATTCATCTGGCACTTTCTCATGCCATTTCAAGTCTCCTTTCCATGCCATACTAGACCACATATGATCTCAAACTATTCATCCTAATATGTCATTAATATTGATCTAAAATTGTCATTAAACTAATTACACCAAGTACTCACAATATGTACCATTTTTCAAGCCATTTTAGGTAAACTTAAGTACTTTTCTTTCATGCCATTTCCATACCATTTCTTATAAAAAATTATTAACACATTAACACTACCTTTATTTCAAATACATTATACCATGTTGATACATATGACTACTTACATTTCATGTCATATACATGTCACACACATATCATACACCATATGTTCTATCATTATATATCATGTACTATGAAATGCCTTGACATACCATTCAGCCATTTTGAGGTCATGCATATACACATGTTTTTCTCACCAATTTCACATACATATCATCATTTTCACATGCCAACAACATCATAGCACAATGATACCAACAATTCACACATGTGTGTCATGCTTACACCTCTTGGCCATAATGACATTAAGCACATACACATGTTTTTCTTACCCATTTCACATACATACAATCCATATTCATGCAATACATTACATTTTCCATTATTTACATACTGTATACATGCCATACATCTAGGACATACATGACACACCTCTTGACCACACACACACCATAATCACACAGATGCTTTTCACACCTAATTCATATACATATCAACATTTCCACATACAAATGACATTATACCATGCTTATATCAACATTTGATACACATACATGATCAAATTAACCATTCCATACACATTTTTATGGTAATTCACATACAACCACATCATGGCATGCTAGTATTATATCAAATTCACATACCTAATGAATTTTTGAATCCTTTCTCATACTTTGGTAGCTCTAATTCTTTGATTGCTCACAAATTTTTTTTATGCATATATAATCACATTCTAACTTAGAAAATTAAAAAAAAAATCCTACCAAGCTCTAATTTGAAAACTAAAAACATGCATGTCTTAGAATAATTACGACTAGACAAAACTAAAATAAAAAGCATGAAAAGTCCACTTACACCATACTTGAATTTTTAGGCCACCATATGTGTAACTTAAGCTTTGGGCATTAGTTCCAAATTTTATGCATAGATATGGAGTCTAAAGGCCCTATGTACAATTTTTTTTGCATATTGATGGTGATTTTTAATGGGGAAATTATGGGGAATTAAGATGAAAAAGAAGTAAAAATAGGGGAAAAGGTAGGAAATGGTGTCGATAATAGAGAAGGAGAAATGGTGGACAAGATGGTGGAAGGTGTGATTTTACATGGGGGTGGAATTCCATATGGAAAAAGGGTATTTATATAGGTGAGTATGTGGCTCAGGTGGGGACACGTGGCACCCGAGTGACCCATAAAGACTATATTTTAGCTATAATTTTGAGAAATTTTAAAAATTCATTTAGACCTCCAAAAATCATTACATTTATTCTAAAAAAATCCTTGATTAGGACTATTTTAAGCCTCATATAATTTCACATCAAAATTCCATCAACAAGTCGATTAACTAATTTCTCAAAAAATTAGGAAATTTAAAAAAATTATCAAATGACCTTAAAAAATTAAAATTCCTTCTCAAATGAACTTAATGGAATTTTTTACCTATAAGGTATATTATTTTCAATTCTGTCCGAGCAACTCCTATGTCATTTTCACTCTAAGTCCATCTAAGGCTATGATTCACTTGCTTATGGCCTAAAATGAATTATTGGCTTTGTTAAATTTTTTAATTAATTCATTTTACCCATTTTCTAATCTATTAAAGTTCCATGACCAGAATGCCCCTTCTTGGGCCTATGAAAGTGCCCTAGCTCCTTAGGAACACTTTTTGGCCTCACAGGTACTTTTCACATAACCTCGATTTATGGGCATTACATACTTCCCATCTGTATTAGGTGTTGAGCTAACTTGCCCCGCATGAAAAGCCTCTTCTTCTAAAAGGTCTTTCTCTTTTCTTTTACCATTTCCTCTATTTTGTAAGCTACTGACATTATGGAATAAAACTCTAAGATTTTGGAAATGGCTATTTGTATTCTCAACTCCATATTAAAGCCCTTCTCGAACCTCTTATAGTGTTCTTCCTCAGTTGGTACAATTTCTTCTACATATCTGCTTAAATAGATGAAGTCCTTTTAATATTCAAACATTGACCTCCACCTTTAATTCAAGTCTAGGAACTCTTATCACTTCTTGTCTAGGTGTGTCTGAGATATATACCTCTTTCTTACTATTGAAGGAAGAAGTCCTAAGTGACATCTACTTTGGTATTTCTCTTCTAAGTGGTATCCCACCTGTGAAAAGATTCTTCATGGAGAAGAGAAGTTACACATTTCATATTTTCCTTAGGTGTACACTCTAACTACTATAGGATTCTAATTATATACTCTAGCTAATACAGAACCCTAGGTGTATCATCCTTTATAGTTCTAGTGAAGTTTAAAGCCCATATCTTCTTCACTTTCTCCAAATATGTCTTTTGCAATGTCATAGGCTATAGGGGTTGTGCTAAGACTAGTGATGGCATTAAAGCAACCATTGTATTAGTGTGTCTTAGCAAATCAACAATGTATTATAGCAACACTGGTGAAGCTTGTGTTTATGCCTGGCATGTTACATCACTTGGTACTCGAGTAGCAAAGCTCACTGGCCCTTATACTATCATTGGTGCATGACTAGCCACCTCTTCCCCTTATTTAGGCAAGGTCTACTCACTTATTACGATTCATTATAAAAGGATAGTTTATTAACCTTAGATAATGTAGTTGTACATTATAAAAGACCCTAATCAATAGGACTCATGTATACTATGCCTTGGAAATGCTTGAACCCATTCTAATACCACCTACTCTAACACCCCATACCTGATCTCTAGAGAGATAAAAAAAGAGATGCTACCTTCCTAAAAGTCACCCATCCTAATTATACACAGCGTAACATTCATTTAGCTTTTATGGACTTAACAACCCTATTCTTATTTCTATATTATTTTAATAGCATTTACTTATTTCCTACCTCTTTAATTTTGTATTTATTTGTAATGACCAATTTATCATACAATTTCAAATAGAATCTTATTAGAAAATTTTCGGTAGCATAATGGCTACCTAAGTGAAAAACCAAAAATTTTAACTTGTAAAAAAGCACTTATATACAATTCACAGACATGACACACATCTTAGACCTTTCTGGTCCCCCAAATACTCATCTCAATGTTAGTCAATCACACATAGGGGTCCTAGACCCATATCTCATCAAACAACACATATCCTTAAATATAAGTAATAGAAAATTTATACATCTTGTTTTAATAATTACAAACCAAGATATGTCAAAACATTATATAATCGATATATATGCATAAGCCTTAACTCTATATACATGAATGCCTCTATCTATTATAAGTACAAGAGTGTTAGAGCATATACTATCACACCTCAACATTCAATTCAATTTTCATGAGGATATAATTGGAATTTAAAGAAATAGTGGGGAAAAAATAGATGTACAAATCATATAGAGTTGATTGGTCTGAGCTATGGAGCAAAAAAAGACTAAAGGGCAAAATGATAATTTTGTGGAAAGGCTAGGGGCTAAATGGGAAATTTACTATTCATGGTTAAAAAGTGGAGAGAGATATATAGGAGTAATAAGGAAGTGACATGTGGCCTAGTTATGATGAGAAAATGCACAAAAATGAGGTTTAGGAGTAAGCCCTAGTGGATAGTGCCACCTCGAGCTGTGAATAGTGTCCTTAGGCCAAATTAAGCTAATCCAACCAAAAATTTGTATTTATTATAAGATGCATTATGGTGAAATTGAGCACTTAAGGTCATATAGGTAGTTAAAAGTTAGAAATAAAATCTAAATTTACGTTGAGCTGAATGGAAAAATGCATGAACGTGTTCAAAAAATTCCAAAAGTGGCACACCCTGATGGTAAATAATTATGAGGAATCCAAAAATCCAAGTGTTGGAATATTTTGAGATGGGAACTATGATAAAAAAAAACTAATGAAATAAATTCACATTAAATGTGTCCATATGTGTAATGACATTGACAAATAAATGTTTAGGGAGCATTTTGAGCCCTTGGATCAAGTGGAAATGTGGAGAATTCATGGCCATTCAAGTGGAAAGGTGGCATTATTGACATGGAATTAAGTAAAAGATTTTTTTTAGTTAATTACACATGGATTAATCTTAACCATCCATGTGTAAATGTTGACTTTTGATCCTGGCCACCCATTCCATCAATAAAAGCCCAAATAATAATAAATTATTAACTTTAGTTTCAGCCAAGACTAGCCCTCCTAACCTTTTCATGGATGAAATTCATCCTCCCCCTTTCTCTACCATTTTCTCACCCTAATTTTACTAAATAATCACTCAATAATACACAAAAATGGTCACTTTTTTAACCTAACATCTTAGCCCCTCTAAATTGGTTTAAAGGAGATGGATTTTAGAAGATAAAAAGGGATGGAAGATAGGTACTTTTGTGACACCAAAGTGGGTAATTTGATCTCTATAACCACCCTAAAATCTTGACTTTCATGAATTGTAATTCCCAAGATGAATAGTGCTTCTTAAAACCAAAGTCACACTAAGTGTACCAACGGAGAGTATTAATTATGAGCGAATTTTGGCCAGAGTTTGAAGCCAATCTAAAGTCATTTGGATAGTTAAAAATGCTATACATTTTATGATAGTGTCGTATGAATAGTGCTGTAAGCAAAGCTAAATCATAAAATAAATTAAAAGTTGCCCAAAATAATCTAAAAATGTTACAACATGATACTTAAATATTCTGAAACGTCCATTGGCTTTGGAATTAGAATTTTTTAATATCGAGAAGCATTTTTACTTAATTTTTAAGAAAGAAAATATATTAATTTTTTGAGTTTCTTTCATTTTTCAGGATTGAGGTTTTAAGGGAATTTAAAGGAGGAATTTATCTAATTTTTGGGATAAAAATGAGGGAATTTCAATATTCCTGGAGGGAATAAAAATTTTACAAAAAGTTTTGAGGAAAATAATTTTTAAAATTACAAATACCAATTTCCCTTCTAATCCCTCCATTTTCATCCACTTTCCCTCCCTCAAATCCCTCTAAGTTGACACCCTCCCTTTCTCTCCTCTCCTCTATTTCTTTCATCATACACTCCTACCCACCATTGAAAACTTATCCTAAAGGGTAGAGCATCCCAAACTAAACCCCTACACACCAAGAAACCTAGATTTGGTGGAGTATATTAGGAGGAATCGCGAATTCCTTCTCGAGGTGAATAAAGCACATCTAATAATCGATTAATTTTCTTTCAATTTTAATATTTTTCTTAGGTTCCTTAGGTGCCAAGAGAGTGTATATAGGCTGATTTTGATTTTTGGAGTTTTTTATGATTTTATATGAATTTTTTAAAAAAATTATACCTATTTGAATTCGTAAGCAAAAACTCAAACCAAGCTTCTTAAGATAAAGAAAAGGCCTAGGAGAGTGTCAAGCATCCCAGACGACCTATCTCGGTATATGTAATCACCTTAAATTGAAGAGAATGATATTGTTATCATTATGGCATTTAGACATTAATGAGGCAATTAATGTAATAATGTGTAGTAAATGCATTTTAGGAATAAATGACATTAATAGATGATGAATGCATGTGAGGTGCTAGCCTAGACCTTATTATGTATGTGTAATTCATATTTATGGTGGAATTAAGTGATACATGTATTATGTTAATATGTGCTTTTTAGGATATATATGTAGTTAATGTGCACATGTGTATCTATCATTAAAGAATTATAATAGGTGCATTTATATGGCATAAATGAGATGCTAATGGTGAGAATAGGTAGTTGAATGGTCAATAAATGATGATATGTACCAATATGTAGCATTATGGCTAAAATGAGCCATTAAGGCATGTTAATGCATGTATAACCATAAATGATGGATTTGCATTATAAGATGTGTCTTGAGCATCCATATATGTCAAAATGAGTTATGGATGTGAAATTGTGGCCTTACATAATTAGAGGCCAAAATTCATGGTTAGTGAGATAAATCTGCAATTTGTGACTTATGCATATGAATGACTTGTATAGCTTGTTTTTTTGCTTAAATGCCATTCCAAATGTGCACATGTGATGATTAGAATGTGTGAGTGTGCTTAGTGATGGTTAAATGTATTAAATGAGTGAATGGTTTGGATTAGGCACTATTATGGAAATAAATTCATATATGAGTAGTGAAAGATGAAAATGACTAAAATGTGAATGTGCAAAGTTTGATATGCCTTTTTGCATAGGTATAAGCTCTAGGAAGTAGTCGAATGCCATTTTGTTTTGGGTATATGTGATTGCCCTCTAATAGACACTAAAGGTAGATAATTCGCTAAATACCAATATTATGTGTAAAATGGCATGTAATGTGATATGTGATTGCTGTGTATACCCATGATGCATTAGACATTATAAAGCATGTTAATGATGAAAATAATGGTATGATATATGTTTATGATGCCGAATGAGTATTTCTAGCTTTCACACCTAGGCAATGGGACCATTTAGTATTAGTAAGCTTATGTAAGCCTGAATTAGCTATGCTATGTATGATATGACACATGCTTTTTAGCATGAGAGTTTAGGCCTTGTTGATGTGTGAAATGGCCAATGTGATATGTTTATGCAAGTTGAGACATAAATAATGTTATATGTTAAAAATG
>CANXYI011115336.1:0-22395 GCA_948208565.1 Hura crepitans | reverse complement strand
AAATAAAGACAGCAAAAGTCAACTCAAGACAGCAAAACATAAGAAAATATGGAAATAACCACATATTCAGCCCACTAATTCAGCCTTATATAAAATTGGAAATACCCACTAAAAGAGGGATCCTACATCCATAACAGTTATTTATCCCAATAATTGGACAAATCAGATTGAAAATGCTCTCCAAGATCTGGCCTACAAAACACAGTTTTGACAAGCACGGACAATCACTACCCTAAATTCAGTTCCATTAAAAGTGTCAGCATTTTGTCCATGCAAAATTATTTCCATCATCAAAAGTCAAAATATATACTTGACGTATAACCCATATTAACCTTGATTATCAAACCCCACTACCTAAAAAAGATAAAAGTATTGATTCATTTGACTTTGAAGAAGGCTAATTTAGAGCAGGTATAACGGTGCACCATTCCATTGGTTACTTTGGTGAATATTGTACCAAGTCAAAGAGAACACTATTTATCAACCAGCAAGTTATTCCATATAGCCCACATTTCATATATTTCGAGGCTTGAGCCTGACAGGCAAAATACTTGTGCATCTCAAGCATCTCACTCTCACATTAAGAGTCAACATGGTTAGACGCCAAAATAATACTCAAGCCAAGAACTATATTGTTACAAATGCAGAAAATATAAGAAAAGTATGGGACACTGGTCAAAAGCAGTTCAAAAATGGAAAGCAGGACAATTAGGAATTTTATCTTTAGTAGTAATCTTAAATAGGAGATTTTATTAATTAGATGATTTTATTTTATTAACATAATTAGGAGATTCTATTTTATTTAGCAGATATTTTAGTTATGGTAAACAGTCCTTATATTTTAGTTATGGTAATAGTCCTTAATTTTGGCTTTCCTATTTTACAAGATATTTTCCTATATAACTGATATGTAAGCTCCATTTAAAGAGCACAAAATTAAGAAATAAAATAAATAGAAAGTTAAACAGAAATTCTAAGAGATCGGGTTCTCTCTCTAATGAGTCATAAAGTTATTGCTCCCTTTGACAAGCTCGAAGGTACAAGCTCCCTTTAACGAGCTTGATTATAACGCCCGGTGTTCCGATCCACAATGTGGGATCACAACATATATCTAAAAGATCATGAACTGAGTACAATTGGCAAATGGATGAAAGCAAAGAAAGCAAGCACCAACCTCTGCTTATCTTGACCATCCATCATCTCCAAACTACCTTTCAATGGTTCATCCTTCACCTTCGAAGGTGGTGAAAAGAACTGAAGAGCAAGTAGGAAAAGAACATTAGATAAGCAAACTTTCCAGAAAAATAATTAGTCTCTCGCACACACCTATACACGTCACCACCTTTTTAATTTGATGTCCAGAAAAGTAGATAGATGAACTAGACGCATACAAGTGTTATGTACAAGATCTTACCTGGTGCATGGAGATAAAAACAATAGAGATTCCCAATATAAAATTCATAGTCAAGGTATGACCAAAGAGTGCAGCAGATGCTATTCCTGTAAAAATTGTGGCTACAGTTGACGAGTACTTCTTCAAAATTGTATCTGCAGGAATTAGAAGTGAATAACATTAATGCTACTGCTATCTCAGTGGTTTCCAGCAGAAAATAATAATATCAAAACAGAGCTTAAGAAAAATGCTTGAGCAAAAATGTATTTGTTCGCTATTTTATCAATTTCTTCACCTTCATTGTTTTACTCGCAACCATTTTCAGACAAACTAAGAGTGTCTCTCATGATTTGTGATTTTGACATTCATTTACTCAATGTTTTGGAAGTAAAAAAAGGCTGCCAAAGTAATAGAGACCTACATAGTATTTTCTCCTTTTGCTTCAACTGGTTTCTCCAGTTTTGTTCTCTCATAACAGGGAATCAGAAACAAAATTGATAGCAACATATGCTAACATTCCTAGCAGCTGATGAATTAGTCTATAGCAGAGTTCAGCAAGCACCACATAAACCAGAATCTACCTCACATTTTTATTTTCCTTTTTCATTTAATCCTTTTATCAGTGACTTGGTTGCAACCATGTCCAATGTATTTGACAATGGCAGTAATTTAAAACTTTATTATCTTATCAGTTACTGCCACCAAAATCATGTGCCTTCCAAAGTGAACATCAAATTAAAGGCTGCATCTCAGTGAAAGTCTTCCCATCCTCCGCATTGGGAATATAATAAACTCCCTCTATTTTTATCTCTTTCTCGTGCTTGTTTTTGTTAAAAGCAAATGTTGGAAGCAGCTCAAAATGGTGACAATTAACAAATTGCAATCAAAATAGTTCAATCACCTGCATATTTAAAAAAGAAAGAAGACAGAATTCCTTGAGCTGCATTGTTGCATATCAAAAGCATGGTAGCTTTCGAATGTCCTTGCAGGATATCCAAGCTACTTGGACCTAAAAGCAAAAAAATGCACTTGATCAATAAACCAAACTATCATATGCATACGTGATCTACAAAAAGCACATGTACTTTGATAATAGAATACTCTATGCACAATCAGTCATTTTTTCCTTCTAAATTTACAAATTAAGCAATTTTAGAAGCGACAAAATATAATTCTGATGGCATGGCTATATTCTTCCTCACTATCATATATGACATTCATGGTACAAAGCAACTTTAACAGGAATGATTCATTTATCAGATGTCAACATAACAGCATAAAAAACTCCATGAAGTTGATTATTGAGGTGGTTTTTCAGTCATATATGCAGTTCTGCCTTCAATGACAAATATTCAATATTCCTGTCATCTTGTCATATGCATCTATGACTACCAAAACCAAAAAGTTGGTGAAAACATCAAAATCCTACTAAAAGAAACTAAATACAGCTAACTAAACAAAAAGATGATTTGTAGACAAAAGAATGATATTCCAATTATTAACTTAATTTCTCAACCAAACAGACAAACGGAAACTTCATCCAAGTGAGACTTCATTACAACCAGAAGCACCCATAGAACCGCACTACACGAGTCCATACCTTTAAAAATGGCAGTTATTAGGATGGCTAGGAAATTGAATATTGCGCCATATCCATACAGAAATAGGTTCTGTAAAAAGAGTACATCAATTGATTATCAAAGCTTTCCAAAGCTAAGAAAACTTTTTTTTTTGGTGTCAATAGAGAAATTTTATTGCCAGAAAACAAACATCAAGAAAACGAGTACATCCACATGAGAGGATGCTAATGAGAGAATTTGAGTGTTAAATGACTATAAGTTTAAGATTTGGATAAAATAAGTGAATATTAAATCTAACAAGAGGACCCTAGGTGATCACAATTGACAACTACTCCAGCTGCAAGAATTGAAAAGGAAACTTCTGATTAACCTGATAATCAAGGCAATAATTAACACTTCCAATGGAACCACATAAACCCCAAATTTTGTTCAAAATTTGTATAGGAAAACTGTATTTTTTATCCTTAAAAAAAATTGTTTAAGCAAGTTGTCCCCCTGGACCTTTTATTCTAGGTCCATTCCAAGCTTTTAAAGGATATTCAATGTAATTTAAAATTAGGGGTGAGCATGGTTAGGTTATAACCGAAACCATTTTAGTTCTTTTTCTTCTATTCAGTAAACCAAAATATGGCAAAAACTACCTCGTTTTAGACCATAATATCATGTTTTATGCATCAGAAGTTCAGTTCAATTCGGTTATACTAAACTTCGATTTTTATATAATATGGTTTGGTTTCGGTTTGAGACTTTTACCAAAGTTCGGTTTCCGGTTATTTTGGTTTGGTTATAACTGAAAATCGAACCATGCTCCCTTACTTAAAATGAAAGGCAACCAATGAAATAATCTCATGTAAAAGCAATAAGTGAACATTCTAACCAATATGAGATGCAAGGTGCTGGTGATCAATGCTCACACTTGCTAGAGATTAAACAAGAATCTCTAATCATATTTTACTGGAACTCAAAGGTTAAATAAAAAACACCACCAACGTCCCAAAAATCAATGATTTACTTCCAATTGAGTGGCTGCTAGAAACACTGATCTCATGTCAAAACAACAAGTCAGTGTTTAATAGCAAGGCACAAGAACCTTACCTGAAGGTAAATGCTGGTCTCAAACTGGCTCTTCAAAGCATACTCATTATAGACTGATGCTAGAGATGGAACAGTTACCTACATTATGCCGAAAGTTAGTTTCTTTATATTCACGTCTTTTAAAGAATTGTTAGTACCAGAGCAAAACATTTACCCCAGTGTCATGTCTGTCTCATATACTTAAGCAAAGTGAAATCCCATGTGGCATTTCAAATATAGCATATGCAGATGTACGTTTTAGTATTGTGCTGCAGTTGTTAGCCTTCTTGCCTCATTGGGAGAGAAATATATCCGTCACTTCTTAATAGATTTCTCTTTTATAAATACATTCAAACTTAACATTTTTGACATATCATTGTCCATGGATCTATACAGTTTCAGTCTCCCACCTTTAAACAAGACAAAAAGAATTAGAGTGAATTTCACCCTACATTTGCCTCATATACTTAAGCAAAGTGAAATCCCATGTGGCATTTCACCCTACATTTACCCCGGTGTCATGTCTGTCCCATATACTTAAGCAAAGTGAAATCCCATGTGGCATTTCAAATATAGCATATGCAGATGTACGTTTTAGTATTGTGCTGCAGTTGTTAGCCTTCTTGCCTCACTGGGAGAGAAATATATCCATCACTTCTTAATAGATTTCTCTTTTATAAATACATTCAAACTTAACATTTTTGACATATCAGCATTCATATTGTCCATGGATCTATACAGTTTCAGTCTCCCACCTTTAAACAAGACAAAAAGAATTAGAGTGAATTTCACCCTACATTTGCCTCCATGATATACATATACGTGTCACATGTGTGATTCTGCATGTATATCCATATATGCAAATTACATTTAGGCATAATTCATGAATATCTTGTGTGAATACATACACACAGTGCACTGCATTTATGTTATTGTGCCTAGAACTTTCAGCAATTTCAACGAGTGATCGTTTATAACAGCATGGAGATGAATTCCAGACACATTAATAAATTTGAAATGTACTTACAAAAACCAGTGTGTATAAGTATGCGCCCGTTGCAACTGGAAGACCCATGGCAGTGGTGCCTTCAGGTAGAGAACGTAACTGATTTACACTTATCCCAATAAGCAGTAGAGCAAGAGCCTCCCACTATTACAAAATAATGAAATAACTGATCAAAATAACAGTTCAGACATGCATACAGATCTCTAATAATCTCAAATTCCCAATCAATAAGTCTCCTCGAAAATTTCAGTCACTAATAAACCTGAATAATTGAAAATCGCCGCTTCATGATAATTTTCAACAGTACAGCAATTACCAAAACCTGCATATGGTTGAGATCCAAAATCATAAATCAACATTACACAATTCATAAAAAAAGGAACAAAAGATAGTAAACCATATGCAAAGAGAATAAAATGATTGTAGCCTAAAAGTAACAGCAGCACAAAAGTACTTCTAAATCCAATTTAGATATGGAGAATCAAATAAATTAAGTCTGTATTCAGAAAATAGTACATAAAATTGAAATCAAGTCTCACCAAAACCCTCACACTGTGAATGTACAGGATAAATTCCATCACAAGATGAATATGCTTGAAAACATATCATTCATCATGTGAGCATAAATTACAAAAAAAAAAAAGCATAAAAAACAGGTCCGTATGTAAATATTATGATTCAGAAATCCTGACTTTTTAAGCTACCTTCAAATTGCTTAGCATCTTCACTGTTGCAGGATTAAAGTACAGCTGCAGAAGAAATAAGATTAGTTACAAATGGAAACTGCTTTTTTTTGTAAAAAATAAAAATTGAATAGTTAATTAGAAACTCAAAGAAATGTGGTTCTAAAGAAAACCTTTTAGATCTTCAGAGGAAGTGAATCACATAATAAAATGAAAAAAGAAACAGCATATTAGTGAATGTATATAATACTTGTACCTGCATAATAAACTTCAAATAATTATTAATAGCATAGAGAAGGGCTGGAACAGCAAGAAGCACATTGTTTTGAGCAGCCTGTACAGAAGAAAAGAAAGATAATTATGTCTTGAATTCAGGAACTTTGCTCATAAATTTTAGCACTTATACATATCATGGGAAAATACAAGCAGAATAATGGTAGATACAAGGACGAAAACAAGCCATAAAATTGAGTACATGACTTAAGAAGTCAATAGTCGATGCAAAATACATTAGAGGATACATCAAAAAAAAAGATTTATAAACACCAGACTAACTGTACAAAGGCAAACCTCAAAAACAACATTGCAATCAGGCTACAGAAGAAAGAAGAAGAAGAAGAAGAAGAAATTTTGACAGTTTGCTAGAACCCTAGATTCTCCCCTATCTTCCTTACCATTTTCCACCAAAATATGCATGGTTGCATTCAATTTCTTCTTATCACATGTTTGATCCATCAAAAAACATAGATCTCAATTATGGTATCACAGTAAACTACAGAATCTTCTGTGCCCCATTACAAGTATGATAACATAATAGCTGCATCTATCATGTTGGCCATAGAATGCATAATATTGAGACTATGAAACACCAGTTATGAATGAAAACAAGATACAATGAAACAATGGTCAGTACACAATCTCGAAGGTTTTGCAGTTGCATAGCTTCATCCCAAGCCACAAAAGGTCTTCTAAATGTGGGACAAAGAGTGCTGGTTGTAACGTTCATCCAAAAATCAATAACCAAATAATGGTTTTGAATTTAAAGGCTACAAGTGCTTGCCAAAATGTTCCATACAACATTAATGAAATGAAACTTAAAAGTTGACAAAATCTCTGCAACTTACCTGTACAAAGGTAGAAAAAGATAAAACAGGTTTCTCCCCTATCTTTTTTTGCCGAGCCTAAGAGAAAAGAAGAGTAGAACCAGGTAAAGTTAAAGAGTAGAAAGTCAAACATCCAGGAACAAGCAACTAACTAATGAGAAAATTATCTATCAAAAATTCATAAAGAAGTCAAGGAAAATTCCAGAGACAAATTTCTCATTCATTGGGTTCAGGGTAATCGAACCATCTCAACCTAGTTTCCCACATCTAAACAAAGGCAGCTAAACAGACGAGAATACTTGCATGAATGGCAGCATTTCAGCTAGATCCAATTTATTAACCTCATTTATGAGGGACAGGCCCTACTAGCAGGGGAAACCGGAAAAAAAAAAAAAGTTGAATTACTGAGAAGAAAGGAAAAATACAAAAACGTTACGCCAGTTTAGCAGTTCTATTCAAAAATATTCTATTTTTGCAAACCGACATTCTGATTTTTTCCTGGGAGCAAGGATTTAATTGGAAGCCTGGTTTCCTTGATATTAAGTAATCACTTGCAAATATAGCATTCTAATAATCAGTATCCAACATTATAGAGTTATAATAATCATGATCACAAAGTCCAAGGCTATCCTTAAATAAGTATGATGGTAGGTAACCCATTATCAAGTCAATTAAGATATGCGAGGCCATGATGCATCATATTCATTCCATAAATTAACAATCTGGCTTTGTGTTCCATTCTCAACATGTTGAAAAGAAAAAACGCTACACTAATGAAAATACCTGGATAATGAGCATAACAATAGCAAAAAGAACCTTAGCACCCTCGGTCAAGAAGTTAACACTGATAGGACTAAACTTGAATCGCCCATCCACCTTAGACATATAAACTAATATAGGCTGCAAAACAGAAAGACAAATAAATTGCTGCTAAAGATAACAAAAGAGTAAGAGAGAAGCGAGGCAAGTAGGAGGAAGAATACCTGGAGACCGACCAACATGCAATCGCCAACAACCAAAAGAACGTTAAGTGCCCGTGTTTTAGAAGAGACGTCGCTTCTATGCCTATCATAAGCCCTGGATACGGTTTTGCTTGTGGGAGAAATTTTGGAGTGACAAACGCTGCATTCTATCATTTCCCCCACCGCCACACCAAAAAATCCTAAAGGAAACTAAACGAAGCGATCGATTTCGGGAAAAGTTCTGCACTCAGTTTTGGGAAAACAAGAACACATTGGATCGCAAATGATTTGGACGCTAATCGCAAAGCATAAATTGATGTCGAGATTACCTATAGAGAAGTGACCAGGAGTCAGATCACACAGGCCAAACAAAGACAATAATGGACTGAAGTTGAGTTTGGCAGATGAGACGCGAGAGAGGGAGAGAGCTGAAACTTAAAAATATGCTTCATCCAAAACAAGGAAAATGGACTGGTTTTTAAATTTTAAAATTTATAGTAGTAATTTGGGGTGGGCATTGATGGGTCGAATCCATCAAAATTATTATAGTTTATGCATAATAAATTATAAAATAAAATAAGTAGAATCGAATTCATAAAAATGAATTTAATTTAAATCTTTCAAAAATCGAGACAAATGATTAAGTAAATTTTTTGTAGCAATTAAAATTGAAGCAATAATTTAAATCAATTGAAAAATAAAAAAAATTAAATGAAATAAATCAATAGATAGAAACCTAGCACAATAATTAATTTTAGTTTAATTCCCGAAATTGATAGTAGATGCGAAGATTATATTCAATTTATTATTTCAATCAATTAATTATTGTTATTGATAATCATCGAATAGCCAAATTCTCCTTAAGAATAAATTAATCATGAAATCTCAACAGTTAATCCCTATTTAATGAGGGAGTCCTAAAATACCGTCATATAATTTAATCTTATAAAATCATTAAAAATAAATGAATTTGATTCTAACTGATAAACTTAACAACGCAGTTTATTACAATTAGATTATATATTTTCACAACACAATTCATCAATCGGTTGCCGTGAAAATTAAATTTATAAAGCAATTATCTTCTCAAAAATCTTATTAGCAGTAACTATTAAATTAATCACGCAATTGCCCAAATTATAGAATCAATAGAATAGCAACATGAATGTAACAAGAAATACACAACAACTGAAATAATAAAGAGAAAATAATAATTTAATTAGATCTCATAATCTTTGTTAAAACATAAATTTCAATAATCCTTAGTTATAATGAAAAAATTAATCACACATGTCCCTGATAAACCCCGACAGAAAATTCAAAATGCAGAAGTTCAGAGTGAGGAACACATTTCTCTCATGGATCATAAAAAATGAAGAGAAAGAATCCCATAAGGAAAGGGAATTAACTCTTAAAATTCCTCCAAAAGATTAAGATAGAAAAAAAATAGAAATTCAAATATTCTCCAGAATTATCCTAATTAAGGAGAGATTATTCTCCACAAAATTCTACCTAAAAAATAAAACTAAACATGACAATTATCTGATAAAAATTAGGTTGCATCTAACAAGTGGTTGTGACTCATAATCTTGACCCAAGACTAACACGCGCGGCTAGGATGATTCTCCAAACAAGCTTCAAAATCTATAAATTAACTTAAGATTTATAAAACTTATCCCAAAGTAATGAAAGTTCACAAACCAAGTCAATCCTTACCAATTAAGCATATAAAAGTATTGAAAATCACAAGAAAAATAGTGCATAAATGCACCCTGTCAGGCATGTTAATCAATCTTTCAAATTCAATTCATGTTTTCCATTGATAGTCAAATTGCTAGTCGATTAATTATTAATTTGATCAATTAAGCATTAAATTTTGATTAATTGTAAAAAAAAAATCACAAATAAACAAGTTACTATGAATTAGCTAAAAGTTGTTATCCTTATTGAAAAACCAATTCACAAGGGAGTGTTATTGTGTTTGGCACAAAAAGTATACTAGATTAAATTAAAGTATGAGCTATTGCCTAAATTTTATTTTTGTCGTGGCTATCTTAGGCACATGTTGCAATAAGGGGAGTAATAAGGATATTAACAAGTAGGGAGATTGACTAAAAGCTTATTATAATGAAGTGTTTCAACTACGAAACCATCTAGAAAAAATAACAGGAGGATAAATTATTGGCATCTTTGAAAGTGAAACTAGCTAATGTAGAAGGACGGAATAAGGAATCGTATCAATGGTCTATTTCTAATGTCCTTAGCTAGTTAAATAAGGATGCCGAGGAAACTATCATTTGCGAAAAAGGTAATATGGCTATAGGGAGAATTAGTAATCACCAACGCACTGAATTGGCGAGTAATGCCATTGTGTCTATTGTTAATACTATTATTCCACTTGCAACTATAGAGTCTATAAATAAGACGGAAGGCTTAAATCTTATGCTAAATAGTAATATTCCATGTTAGGTTTTCTCTCTGAGTAATTCTAAGACTATTGTTACTACTGTAGAATTGCACGAGAAAGTTAATTTGAAGCATGCAGAAATTTGTAATTCATGATGGTTTTGACGAAGAGGGCTCTTCAATTGAATCATTTTCTAAAAATAGAGGTAAATGCAAAAGAGTCAATATAAACATGTGCATCACTAATGGTATTATGTCTAGCGGTACAAGTGAGGATGAGAAAAAGGACTATAAATGAACTGTTAATTAATGAAATGCTTGTCAAAAGGAAAAAGGCCACAAATAAGGATTGTGTTGGTGATTTTTCATTTGATGTACCAGAGGCAACCATGGGTTTTGTCTTTAATTGCCTAGAACCGTGAAATCCTGGGCTACAATTGTTGGGGATTAGGGGGCTCCCTAGTAATTGGTAATTTGTGGAGACTTATTTAGCCACACTCCCTAAGTATAATTTTTCTCATAGGAATTTGGGTTTCAAATGGGAGAATAAAGTTTGTTAGCAATAATTTGGGGTTTAAATTTTGGTTTTCATTCGTGGTTCTAATTGTTAGGGTGGTATTACATGTTTTTGGGATGACTCTATGCAATTATCTTTACTATCTTTCTCCGATCATCACTTTAATTTTGAGGTCTTACATGAGGGGATAGAGTGGCCTTAGCATTTTACTGGTTCTTATGGTTGGTTTAATTGGCAACATAAATTTCGCTCATGTTAGTTATCAAGACAATTGCATTTGGCCTTAAAATTACCATGGTTTCTACTAAAAGACTTCGATGAGATTTTACTCCAATCTAAGAAGAAAGAAAGTGCTCTTAGACCTGATGGTTTTATAGATGCTTTTCATGCAGTCATTTTCAGATTGTGACTTTATTAATTTGGGCTCTTTAAGTTATTCTTTCACTTGGAATAATGGTCAACGGTTGAAGCTTTCTTTGAGGAAAGGCTTGATAGAGATTTAGTTTCTCTTTCTTGGAAATAATTATTTGGGGAAGCTTTAATTTCTCATATCCTTCATTCGAGATCATATTATATTCCTTTATATCTAACTTTGTTCTCTTCTTTAGCAATGTTACTTCAAATTTATGGTTTTCGATTTGAATTAATATGGGTCCAGGACCTTTTTTGTATAAAGATTATTAAAGAGAGTTAGTGATCAAAAGCTGACAATAATTAGAGCATTAAGGTGTTTGAATGTGAATGGGATCTATATAAATAGGGAAAAGTAGTTTTGGGAACCTAAAACAGAAGCGTAAATGGCTGGTCTCTCACTTCTACTTATTAAGTACTTCAGAAAAGAAGAGGATGTTTAAGTGAAGGAAAAGCTGAAATTAGAGCTTAGAGAACTTGACTTAAGAGAATAATCTTTGTGGCACTAGCGATCAAAAGTTCAATGGTTGCATTAGAGGGATATGAATACAAAGATTTCTATGTCACGGTTTTCACAAAAAGGAAGATTAATGCAATAAGTAGTCTTACAGACGGAAAGGGTCAAAGTTTAAAAGGTGAGGCTCTTAATGATCATATTACCCGATTCTATAGCGACCTTTTTAAATCCATTTTTCAACCATTACTTTGGCTGATATTCAATATATCTATTGCAATGTTAATACAGAGATGAACCATTATCTCGACAAATCTTATTTGGAAGAGGAAGTGCTTCAAGCTATGAAGATGATGCATCCCTTTAAGGCCCCAGGTCTTAATGGATTATCGCCTATTTTTTATCATAAATATTGGGATATTATCAGGAAATATGTGGTACATATGGTACTGGGTATCTTAGATAGTAAGCCTATGCCCACGGGCTTTAACCATACTCAATTTTTTTAATCCTAAAGGTTAAGAACTCGAAGCTTATTAGCAAATATTATCCTATTAGCTTTTGTAATGTCAGCTGTAAAATTGCCACTAAAGTTTTAGCTAATAGACTGAAAACTATTTTAGGGAGCATTATTAATGATTCTCAAAGTGCTTTGTACCAGGTTGAATAATTACGGATAATATTCTTATAACCTTTGAGATCTTTCACCATATGAAGATCAGTGGTAGGGGTAGAAATAAACAGTGTTTTATTAAATTTGACATGGCAAAAGCATATGATCGAGTTGAATGGAATTTCCTACAGGCAGTAATGTTAGAGTTAGGTTTTTTAGAAACTTGGGTTAATATTGTCATGAGATTTGTTACTACCCCTTCGTACTTCATTCCCATTAACATGGTTCCCGCTAATAGTTTTACTTATCTAGAAGTATTCGACAAATAGATCCCCTTTCACCTTATCTTTTCATTCTTATTTTAGAGGGATTATCTAATTTGATAAATGAAGCCATTAATAGTCACTCTCTTCATGGGTGTGGATTTGTAAATGGGCTCTTATGATCTCTTGTCTCTTGTTTGCTAATGATAGTATATTATTATGTCAAGCCTCAATTGAATAAATAAGAGCAATTAAATGGGTGTTACATAAATATAAGTCTCTTTTCAGGTCAAAAAGTGAACTTTTAGAAGTGAGTTATGTGTTTTAGCTCTAATGTAGATATTGGCTCTAAAAGTTTTCTTTCTGATATTTTGGGAATGAGAATAGTGTCTAATCGTGCTTTTTATCTTGGGTTTTATACTATTATTAGGCATTCAAATAAGATTATTTTGAGCATAATTGAAGACAAACTTTAGGCAAAACTAAATGGTTGGAAGGGAAATTTATGTCAAATGCTGGTGAAAAACTCCTTATCAAAATGGTAGCTCAAGCAGTCCCTACTTACATGATGCAAACTTTTTTGATACCTCAATCAGTCCTTGATGAGCTTTGTTCGTTGATTAGCCACTTTTAGTAGAGGATAAAAAGGTGAGGAAATGAGGCTTCACATTTGTAATTCGCATAAACTATGTAAACCAAAAGAGGAAAATGGCTTGGGATTTAGAGACTTTTGCTACTTTAATAAGGCTTTGCTAGCTAAATAATGCTTGCAGATTTTGATGAATGCTCAATCTTTACTTGCCAAGATACTTAAGGCATGATATTTCCTTAAGTGTGGTTTTTTAGAAGTTAAATTGGGCAGCACACCCATCTATACATGAATAAGCCTCTTAACAGGAAGAGATATTCTCAATAAAAGGGATTCGTTGGCAAATTGGCAATGAGCGTTCAACTAGGATTTTTAAGGATAAATGGATATAACAACCCAACTCGTTATGAATTATTTCTCCTCAGTGAAATTGGAATTCAAATGAGCTTGTATTATCTTTTATTAATGAAGTTAATTGGTGTTGGCATTGGGATTTAATTGAAAATGAGTTTCTTCCTATAGATGTTGAGTGTATTTAGCAAATTCCATTGAGTAGATTTGATACGGATGATGGGATTGTTTGGCATTTCGATGCTTTTGGCTTTTATGTTATCAAAAGTAGGTATAAGGTAGCATTATCAATTAAAAATGATGCCGATCTGTCCACTTTTTCTTTTGCTATTATGGATTATGGATTTTAAGGAAGTATTTGGAAATTGCCTGCTCATCCTAACGTATTGAATTTGTTGTTGAGAGCAGCTTTGAATGTTCTCCCAACTCGATTAATTATCCACTAGAGAATTTGCATCATAAACCTGGCTTGTTTAGGGTGTGAAAATAAAGAGTTAATTGCTCATCTCTTTCACGACTGTCCTCATTCAAAGGAAGGGTGTTCCCTTTGTACAATGAATCAAGTAGCTTATGTTTGTGGGAATAGTTTTTAAGGCTTGTATGCTTAATTAGTATATTACCAGATTTTGACATTGTAAACTTTGGGGTAATATGCTATTTTATCTCGCAGATGAAGAACAAATCTTGTTTTGAAGGAGTAGTAGTGTTTAATCCCCATCGTGTTATGTGGTTAGGAGTTTGATGTTTGGATATCTGGTTTGAAAGGATCGGTTTATCCTAGCAAATTTGTAGTCCTTGCAATTTCTAAGTTAAGCAATTTGAGGCACAAGTTCCCCTCTGCCATCTTATTAAATGTTTGGAAGCCACCACAATCATGTCTCATTAAAATGAATATCGATATTGGTTTGTTGGATACAGGCATATACGGGTTTGATGTCATGTTCAAAGATTATAGCTAGCTTTACACCCTATGGATGGGGGGTTGTAAATTTTGAAAGAAAAATGTTTTTCTACTTATTTCCAAAATTTTATTTTTCTTTCATAACATGGTTAATAAAAATATCTTATCCAGTTTTGTCAACGAATTACTTTATATAACAAAAGTAACGATAATAATTTAATAAAAACAAGAAGTAAAATTGCACATAATGACTTAATATACATTAAAATTACAATCAAGGACAATTAACTATTGATTATCGGCTAACCATACAATAAAACCGAGTTTAAGTCCGCTGACTATAAATTTAGCAATTAAAAACTAAATCCAAGTCCAATTAAATTGGTTAATCATACTTGTAAACTTAGACTCAATTTGGAGTTGCGGTTAATCAATTCCATTGTTTTTTGGTCCAACCCTAACAATGATTATTATATTGAAAATATTACCCCTCCATCACATTTTAAGCTTTGCATTTGTGCTTAATACGGGAATTAAAGAAATGATAGAAAAATCTTAATTTTATAAAAATACATTAGCAATTAACTAAATTTTAATTTTTTAATTACTAGCAGTATATTTAATTTTCAATAAAATTAATACTACAATAATTTATAAGAGATATAATAAATATGGACAAATATTAAATATTCTCTTAAATTTCTAAATCAATACTTAAATTTGATAAAAAAAAATTCTTAAATAGACACTTAAAATAGGATAACGACAATAATATTTTTAAATAATTTTATATCATTAACTTTTACCCTTGCTTGGATAACTGTTTTTACTATTTTGTAATGTATTGAGATATAATACCTAGGAAGATTGTATAATAAAATGTAATGATGGTCATTGTATGGCTTTTTTTTTCCTTTTCGAATTTTGAAAAGTTAATAAGGATAAAAAGATAAGAATCTTTAGTTAGAAGAGTGATATTATAATTTAAAAATTAATGAGAGTAAAAAAAATAAAATAAAATGCAAAGCCACATCCTATGTGGGTTGAAAGACTAAATATATGACATTATAAAATAATACAATTAATCTAGCAATAAAAATAAACAAAATACATAATAATTTACAACAATACAATTGGACTTAAAACAACAATTCAAACAATACGTTAAAGTTAATATTAAAGATGACCATAAGATTCTCAATCAATTTTAGTTTATCTGAAAAACAAAGGATGAAAAGGATATTTCCAAGGGTAGTAATTTATTTTTCAGATTTCTTTGATAAAAAAAAACTGTAAATTATTTCTTAATTTTAATTTTGTCGAATACTAAACAAAACAATTAATGAGAAATGTTATTTTGGAATAGCATAACGGAGTTCATGATAAAAAGAATGAAATGTTGAACCAACCGAATTGAAACAAATAAATTAAGAACAATTGTTATAAAAGCTTGCCTTTCGAAAATGATTTCAACCCACTTTATTGGGTAGAATAGCTTTCAGAGGATGCAATTCCATTTGTCAATCAGTAATGGCTATGGCATGCAACCACAAAGTTATGCACAGGCAATGAAATCAAACTTTGGACTAACTGAAGTTATTACAGCATTTTATGACACTAGTTTGGTTGATCTGAAAATGGAAGTCAGCTTTCTATATTCATTGCATTCCCTTCTATTTATCTGCCAAAAAATACAAGCATGCGTTGCAATTTCTCGAAGTTGGACTTCAATACAAGTTGAACAATTGCTCAACTACGCAAAAATAACAAATAAACTGTATAAGGCTCAGACAGTAGCAGCCTTGAGAGAGAGGAAATCAGAAATTTTGTTTGTGTAGAAATCTGGCTGGATGGAATTATTTTGATTCTGAAGCATTGACAATGAAGTGACGCCTGTAAATAAGGAAAAGTCTGAACAGTAAGATTACAGAATCTGCAGTCCAGGCCCAAGTTCACAAGAGGAAGACTAGATTTCCAAGTACCAATCCAAAAGGATGATTAGATTGGTCCATGGTTTAAGTTTGTTTACCTGAGAGAACAAGTAGAGTTTTGCATCCGCCATTTTGTCCAAACAGAATATCAGTATCTAATCTGTCCCCAACCATGCATATCTGCGACTTGGAAATCCCGAACCTGTAATCCATCCAACAAAGAAACGTGTCAACATAGTACTTAAAGCTACAAATTGGTTCTTCTATTGAGTCGGCTCGTTATGTCATACTTGTTTGATAAGTAATCCATCATGAAAGTTGAGGGCTTTCCAACAACCAATGGTTCCCGTTGAGTTGATCCTGCAATGGCACCAACCATAGAACCACCACCTGAACGAAGAAACATGTCAGTAAAAACTGTATTCTGCAAGAAAAAGAGCAACAAAGGACTCACATAACGCAAGAATCAAAAATTAGTGCACAACATCTATTTGCCTTTGATCAATGTTGTCCGAGTCTGGTTTCAACCATCATTAAAGAGAATGAAAACTCGATCCTAAGGAATAAACAAAATGCAAACCCAGTGCATATTATCATGATAACCATAGATAGTACGTGTCATGCCATCATCTTTTTCCCCAGTGCCACAAAGATGGAAAAATTACGAAACACAAAGAGTAACTGATATAGGTGGGAGAGAAGACAACCTGCCCATTCCTGAGCATCTGTGAGATGAGTCACGGCATCACGGTTCGTTGCAACGAAGAGACACCCTGGATTTTCCCTCACACAAAGTGTTCCGTACCTTTCATATAGAGAAGAAACAAGAAACTGACAATCATGGCAAGCGGTAAGCGTAAGACATTTTGTGCGCATTTGCCGGGTTGTTTTTCTTTGTGCACGGAGATGCTCAACGAAATAAGAGACTGATGAAACTTACTGGACTTTGTAGTAGTTGAAATAACGATCAAATCCAACCACAACTGCCCCGACCTAAATACCAATATAGAAACTTCTTTAGCACGCCTAAAATTTTGGGTTCTACAATTTCTAGTAGAAAAGAAAATGTAGGAACCAGGGGGGTTCTTTTCAAGAACTAGAAGAACAGCCGAAAAACCAGAAATGAAAAGCAAGAAAACAAACAACTTTACATCCTTATCATGCTCCATTAGAAACCCAGGCTTCAACTCTATCTTTTTCCCACCATCTTCCTGCATAAACATGCAAGAATGCAGTGTAACGAGTTATATGGATAGACATACCCTTAATGAGCGAAAAACGCAATGAACTTTTATTAAAACCCAATAATCTAATCATAGATGTCGAAAATTTTCAGCATTGGTATTGGCAATGTGCTGAAAAATGCAAGGTATTAACTTTTCAAGATAACAAGGCAATATAAAAAGAAATGGAATGGGAACACACTGGGCCACCAAGGTATTGAAATCCAGCAAGCTCAAGCTCCTTCAAGATGCCATCCTCCCCTATCACATAAACCTAAAATATGCACAATTAGCACTCTGTTCCATCGCTACTGTATAGCAAAGGCTAGCAGAACTAGAAGGCTACTTATTACCTTTTTCTCTTTTGGGAAATCGATGGACTTCAAGTATGCAGCAGCCGCAAATGAGGATGCAAAAATCTCCTCCTGAAACGGTTTCAATGCATTTCCAGATCCATTAGAATCACCAAGAGAAGCTCGTTCAGCCCCACCCCAAAAAATAAAAGGAAGGAAAAAAAAAGGTCAATATGAACTTACCTCGCTGACGTTTAGACCAAGTGTCTCAAATTTCTTACCATATTGTTTCCTAGATTTTGTGGAGTTGTTGGTCACAAAAACCAACCTTTTTCCCTGTACAGAATGTGAGAGCCAAAACTAAAAACGAAAGGAAATTTATCTTCTTTGCTTCAAAATATGCAAAAACTTTGCCAAGGAACTTAAATTTGTGTTTTGCGATCCTATATTCATTTTCTAAAAAAGAAACCTAAGTCCATAATTGAAAAGGAAAAAGAATTAAGTAACTGAACCCTTGAACGAAGCATATCAAGAGTCTCAGGGACTCCATCAATCAATTTATCTCCTTTCCATATAACTCCTGTAAAATTACATATCGATTCATCAATGACCCATCAAACAAAATTAGAATTTGAAAAGAAAAAAATGGAAAAGGGCTCTTACCATCACAATCAAAGATAAAGGTCTCGACAGAGTCAATAAGTTCATCGGCGTTCTTCAAAGGTTGAGCTGATGCTCTGGTCTCCATTCTGAAAGCAGTACTACTATTATTACTCCTCTTTCTACTGTTTAACGGAAAACTCTGGTTCCATCTGGTGCTTGTTACAGAAAATGAAGTGGAAGAGAGCCTTTTAAGGCCCAAGAATTTTGGGATTGGATGAAAAACAACAGGTACTGCAACAGAGGAAGAGACAACAGCTGCTGTGCTTTGCATCTCTGTCTCTCCGTGAGCTGTGAATTCTCCAGTTCTTTTTGTTTCTTTTTTATTTTTCTTTCCAACATCTTTTTTTTTTTCGTTTTCTAGATTTCATAGTTAAGGTTTGGGAGGTGGCGGTTAATTTGAGTGTTTGAGGATTGTGCTGACGTGGATGTTTGTGTGGATAGATGCAATTTCTTTAATATATATAATATCTTAGGCAAAATAATATAAAGAATTGGTGCCAAATGAAATGCAGGTCAATTCTAACTATAAGAACAAGTCAACTTTGCGCATTCTATGAAAAGAGACCATCACCGGCTCCGTCTCTGCAACTTAGATTTTTGGCCCTGAAACTCAAAACGCCAAACTAAAACCCCTCCTCTCACTTCTCTGCCCATGGCTAACGTTCCTCCGCCTCTCCCGCCACAGCCCATCACCATTGACGGTTCTGCCATCGACTCCGCCCTTTCATCTTCCACTCACCTCACTCGTGAGGAACTCATGGCTCGCCGATCCCGCCGAATCAAACAACTTTCCAAGATCTACAGAGCCCACTACTGGGCTCTAATGGAAGAGCTCAAATCCAAATACAAAAAGTACTATTGGAACTACGGCAAGAGTCCGTTCAAAGAAGACGAGAAGAACAGAAAGAGAAGCAATGGTAAAGACAATTCTGCTAATGGAATTGTAGAATCGAATGGGAAATTAGGGTTTATGAAGGACGAGGAGCGACTAGATCAAGATGTGGGATCTAGGAAGTGTTCGGTGGGTGGCTGCAAGGCGACGCCCATGGCTTTAACGAGGTTTTGTCTTCCTCATATACTTCTCGATTCCAAACAGAAGCTGTATAAAGGCTGCACCTTCGTGATTAAAAGGTTTTTCTTTTTCCCTTTCTTTTTATAATTTCCGTTTGTGGTCGTAATTATTGATAATAAATAGCATTTTACCATTGGAAGTACTTCTTGTGCTGTGTATATATAAATGTTGCATTTTGTAAAAATATTCTAGTGATTACATTCGCCTCTCTGTTGACTGTCATATCAATTTCTGATGTACTAGGATAGTTGGTTGTCGGTTTCACACTTTGCTTATGCTGTGACCTTTGTATATTGTCATTACATTTAACGACTCAGCTGGGAGAAAAGAGATTTGGACAATCAAGTAGTTTTGATGAATGCAATAGATCGCTAGTTAATAGTTTGAGTCAATTGGTTTAAGTTCAAAACGTATTTTATACCTTTTGGTTCCCTTGAGCAGATAAATCAACGAAATGTTTCATCAGCCTATACTTCCTCTCTATTACTTTTCTCCTATCAAGTCGAATATTGTGGCTTTAGGCCTGGATTTTATGACTTGGATTGTAGATTTGTCTTCTATTTTTGGTTATCCATTAAGTTCAGTGTATGTAAGGATCCATCAAATTGACGTTGATTGCACTAATAGCTTTTGAATTGACAATTCAATTATCTTTCGTTGAGGTAGGTTTTTTTTTCCCCCCTCCAACAGAATTGCATGCTGGATAATTCCATGCTCTTATTATTCCCATGAATTTTCAGTTCACAGGGGAGGCCTGTCCTTTGTGGGAAGCCAGTACTGAGATCAACTGTCCCTGCCCTCTGTCCTCCCCATTTTCAAAAGGCTGAAGCATATGTGGCACGGGCCTTAAAAAAGGCAGGGCTCAATATCTCTACGTCAAACAAGGTTGCTCCTAAATTGCACATCATAGTCAGAGAATTCGTCCACCAAATCCAGACCAAAAGAAGAGCTGCTCAGAAAGAAAATTCTGCTAAAGCTCTGAGTAACGAGGATAAAACTTCCTAATGCTCTCGGTTATTGTATAGGATCTTGATTTGTAATTGTATGTTTTTGAGTTGTTGATGGAGCTAACAGAATCTAGTAGAAGCCTGATGAGAAGAGCTTTGGACATTGGAATTGTGCCCTGGATATCGATATTTACTGCATATTAAAGGTACTCCATTTTTACATCATCCCTCAGCTCTTGTGCTCTTTCGTTGACGCACCATAAATAACTGTTAATGTTGAACACGATTTTGTTTAAAACATCGATAACTTATCATCCAATTTATGCAGCTCCTCAATGATAAATTATGAAACAAGGTTTGCAAACTGGCATTTTGTTGGTTGGTTTATGTTTAAGTGGTTTTGTGTTGGGCTTTTCAAGAATCCCAGTAATTTGAGTAGTTTAAAGTCCAGATGACACCAAATATATGTTGCTTTTACTAGTATTAGAACCATAAACTATGAAGTTCAACCAAGATGAATCTAACTGAAGCCATTAGCTATTTCTGCTCGCCTTCTGTACCTTTTTTGCAGTGGCATGTGCAATACTGATTCATAGGCTTGGTCATAGATGAAACTGAACTTAGCCTTGAGGTAAAGGCGTGACGGAGTGTAGTAAATTGTAGACTCGGTTCATTGCATTTCTCGTATGCTATAGATGTAATTTTAACAGAAACTGTGTGTTGATAAGATTCGTGCAGAGCAAGTGGGTTTGGTGCCGATGTTCACTTACAGGTGATAATTGATCCGAGGCTTCACAAGATTCATGATTGTATACCCCAAGTTTGGAAATTCAAGTTAAAAAAAAAAAAGGTAAAAGAAAAGGAAAGGAAAGGAAAAAGAATTTGCCATCGTGAATGTTGATTGCTCGCCTTTATGGGCCATGTAGCATGTACGAAATAAAGGACATTATTTCATGAGTAACAAATCTAAGTTGGTTTTCTGCAAATAAGGAGTTGACTTTTTCCGTTTTCAGGTATTCTGAATGTGCAGATTCTGCGATGATAGCGTCAGATTATGCATCAAAGTGGTGGATCCTGCAATCCTTGTGGAGGAGGAAGTTATACCAGTATGAACTAGTCATCAGCATGTTTGTAATTGTGAATAAATGGGAGAGAAATTCATAGATTCTGTTGACATTTTGAAGAAGCTTTACTAGAAAAAAAAGTCAAAATGTCCCTCTTTTTGGTTTTCTCCTTTGGTTAGTTGATGGTTTTATAATAGGGATTTGTAATTTGGTAGATTGGAAGCGTGATTCATTGGTGTTGATATCTTTGTTTTTAAGGTTTGGCTTGGAGCATGATCTTGATGTCCTTCAATTCCATGGGCTATTCTTGGTTTTGGATTTTTAAAAAAAGGAGAAAAAACATGTTAACGTATAACCAAATTCAGCAAGTGTAAATAACTGCCATTTAAATGCATTTGTAAGTACAGGAATTATTGAGACACTATTGATCAATGTGAGAAATTTGAGGTGTGCTATTTCTCTGATTGGTGTATGCAAGCCTAACCAACTTCAATTTTGTTTTAATTACTCGGGAAGGTGGAAAGAAGACTTGGGAGGACAGTTTGTGTTGGGCTGTGATTTGTTAATCCTGGTTTTGACACTTGCAACTAAACCATCTAATAGATGCATGCGCCGAATTGTTGGGTGCAACTCCATTATTACCTTTCCTTTTTTTTGTTAAAAAAAAAATTAAACACGGTTGCCTAATAAGGTGTTAATTGTTATGAGTTTGGGTAGGAACCATAATTACAATATGACAATATATGTGCATGCATTCTCATTATCTACTTCATATTTAATCTGTGTCGATTGGTTGACATGTCTACGATAAGTTGTCGTTCAATGAAGCAGAAAGAAATGGTTGCACCTAACTTTGTCACTTGTCAATGTCCTTACAGCTATATTCATAATAGACA
>CANXYI011115266.1:0-10640 GCA_948208565.1 Hura crepitans | reverse complement strand
TGGTATTTTCGGGTCCATTAGGGTACATCCTAGGGCTATCCCGATACAAACTCATTTTATCTCCTTATTTACTAGTTCTTAAACCCAAATGATTTATTGGTTCTATTAAATTTTTTAAATTCCTTCATTTTACCCATTTTTAGGCCTGTCAAAGCTTTATGACTAATACACCCCTCTCTGGCCTCGTGAAGGTGCCCCAACCTATAGGGAACACCATTTAGGCCTTAAAGGTACTGTTCATAGAACTTGTACTTACGGGTGTTACAATAACCATCACAATTAACACTCTAATATAATATCATAACCAAAAATCTCAAAGATAATTCCAATATATGTAAAAAAAAAAGGATTTAAACCTTTACCGGTATTTAATTAAATTCACATGCCTATACTTATATGACAACAAGCCAAACTAGATAATGGGACCACATAATGCCCAAAGACCCAAGATAAATGTACCTACAGGTACCCAAGATAATTGCACTCGAAGGAACCTAAGATAGTTGCACCCAAAGGCACTCAAGATAAATGTACCTGAAGGTACCTAGCAGTTGCTCTATATTCTTTAGCTGATCGATCAACCTATCCAACCTAGGTTGTCTAAAAGCATAGGTATTTAATTTTTTATATGATAAATGACCAAATTAATTATGTTTTTATGCCCATTTATCACATAATCCAAAATCATAATCACATTGCATAACGATTTATCTCATATATGCTTTAAGCTTATGGAACTCTTAAAGTTGCCTAAAATATTAAAGAGATGCATAAGGCCATTTAGCCAAACCAAAATGTACACTTTGCATATGCATTATTCCATAATCAAACACAATTCCAAAATAAACCTAATAAACATACATGCTCAATTTATCAAGATAGCCAACATCAAAACCATAAGTTATCCATTATGCAAATCATGCATATACATGAACTTAGGTCACAATAAACATAACCTAAGGCTCATAACATTACACAAGCTCATAAATTTGTGATTTAAGCCCTTCAAGATTTCAACTACCACCAATTTATAATTTAAAAAGCAACAAACATCGTATTATACTATACTTTATTAACTATTTTACTCTACATAATTTCTTGTCATTTTCATAACATAAAAGGACCATAAATTCACACACAATCACTTTGCCAATTTCAGCCAACACACTTCATAGGCATCATTCAAACCATTCATACATAATTTACTCCAAAAGCATATCATTTCATCATTCCTCATAGCATAAATGGACCAAACACACACACTCACAAATACATGTTTTGGCCACACCATCATAGCCTTATGACACCACTTATTCATTCCTATATCACTAAATTTCACAACATACTAACTCATACATACTACATACAATCACAACATATTAATTACACCTAACCACCATTTATTACATAAAGCCAATTTCACATTAAATGCCATCAAAAGTAAATATGCAACATATATTAGGTTGGATTCACATACCAAAAATTGTAATGCATTGATACGACTTGATTATGCCTTCTCCTTGCCCTTCGAACCACCCTGTCTCTCTTTTTCTACATGTATAATTACAGGCTCATTTAAAAAAAGCCGTAATAAATCAAATATAGCTTTAAAAAATAAAATGACCACATAAATGCATTTTTAGGCACTAATAGAGTCTAGAAAAAAAAACCAAAATCGAATAAAAAATAGGTTACTATTTACCCTTACCTCAACTCTTCAAAATCTCTTGATAAAAATCACTATTCCAAGCTTTTAGCACTATAAAAACCCTTAATCCATAACATATTGATGTTTAATGGTGATAAATTGGGGTTAATATATTAAAGAAAGAAAAAAAATGGAGGAAATTTGTTCAAAGAGTGGCGTCGGCCCAATAGGAAGAAGGGGGAGAGGTTGGCTACAATAAATAGTATTTTTTACCATAATTTGACTATATATATTGTTCAAAAATGAAGGGCTAGGATTAAATGGGCTTATGATCAAAGGTCCTTAGAATTCCCCTTTTAAAACCCCTTTTTAATTCAATTCTCCATCATTTTAACCTTAATTGTCACCTTTTAAAAACTCAATAATCTTTTAAAATATTATCCTTGAACCCTACAAAAATTTGCATTAAAAAAGCTCAAAAACTTGATAAAAACGTAATTAATTAACTTAGCCCAACTTAGTAAAAATACTTTTCGACATTTAAAAATTCCAATACTTATGCCAACAGACTATTTGGAATTTTTAAGTATCAAGTTGTATTGATCCCAAATTATTTTGAGCAAAATTAAATTATTTTACAATTTAGCTTTGCCCATGGCACTATTCATAAGACACTGCGTAAAATCTTCTTTTGCATTTTTAATCATTCAAATGACTTCGGATTGACTCCAAATTTTAGCCAAAATTATTTTATGATTAATAATTCCTGTTAGTTTAATTAATATGACTCGAATTTTGAGAAATACTATTCATCTCAGGAAAGTACTATTCACAAAAGTCAAAATTTTTAGAACGTTACACCATCAATCCATCATTTCCTTTTGATTAACTCTATCTTATCATCATCCTTCCTCTATTTGCATTAACTACATAAATGATTTTCCTCATGAAAAATCCATTAAAAGTAACATTAATTACATAATTTTATTATATACTTGTAAACTATTACCTAATTACCTTAATTAAATCACATAATCTACTTGGGTTGAGGACTAGTAACCACTATGAAAATGACCCTCAACCTTGCCTAACACCTCATTTCTTCCTCTAATTAATTGCTCTTTCCATGAATTTTTGCATAGCTAGTATAACAAAGTGGATGGAATAATCTTTTAAGTGTAATATTTAGTGATTATTTGGTGTGATAAGATGAAAAAAATGGGGGAGGGAATTCATGAGGAAAATTTAGGCCATGAGAGGTTTTAAGGGACTATTGGTTGCAACTAAATGAATAAAATAGTAATATTTGGCTATTTATACATGAGGTGGATGGCTAGGATTAAAAGTAGCATTTTACACTCAGATGATTAGGATTTTTCTACTTGTAATTAGTTTAAAAATATCATTTAATCCTTTATACCACATCTCCCCACTTAATTTCACTTGGATGGCCAAGATTAATCCTATTACTATTTAATCTAATGGCTAGAATTACTCCCTACACCATTAATTCCATCATTTTCCTTAAATAGGCATTTTTCTTCAATTTATTTCGTTAATTTTTTTTCTTATAGTTCCCATTTTTAGAAAATTCCAACATTGTGATTTTTGAATTCCCCATAATTTTTAACCATTAGTATGTGCCACTTTTAGAATTTTCTGAGTACGTTTTAGAATTTTCTCATTTAGTTTGTGAATGGTTTATTATTCACATTACACTGTAAGTCAAGATTTTATTTTTGATTTTTAACCCCTTATATGACCTTAAATGTTTCTCAAATTTCACAAAAATACATTATATAATAAATACTAATTTTTTGTCTGATAATCTCACATCAAGCTCAAAAATGTACTATTCACAACCCAATGTCACTAGTCACTGAGATCGTGTCTTAAACTTTATTCTTTCCACATTTTCATGTGTTCTACTTACCACATTCTTATTAACCAGCCCTTTACACTTATTCAGCTCATCCTAGGGCTTCCAAATTTATGTTTCCAATTTTGCCCCTAACCTTTCCATGAAAATACCGTTTTACCTTTCAACCATTTCTCGCTTCATAGTTCACACCAACTGACTCTACACGATTCCTACATCCATTTCATTTCCCACTTTTTTCCTAATTCCATTTCTATCCTTATGAAAGCCAAATTGAAAGCCAGGGTGTGACACATGTCATGTCATAAGTAACATACACATCTAGATCATGTATTCATGATTAAAATCATATTGTAACATGCCTTATAAAATTAGGCTATGTTAGCTTAATAACCATACCTCATTGCCATGGTGCTTAACTTCATTATCTCATTACAAAGCACACAATTATGAAATAATAGGCTTCAAACCACATCAAACATGCCTAATGAACCATTCGACCACAATATGTCTTAAGCATTAATGTAGCCATTTTTCTCATCTCACATAATTTTTCACATAATTGTAACTCATTAGGAAATTTACATCCAAATAAGCTCATTTTCACCAAACATCACATAAGTAGTCACCACAATCTCATAATCTTCCTTAAGCATTATTCGGCCATTACATAATCACACACTTCTATTTTCATGTGATCATGTCATACACATCATAAAATACTCACATGGTCACATATCATTATCCATAAGAAATCAATCTCATGTGCATTCATTATTCACAACACATACATGCACTTTAAGCCATTTGGCAACCACGCTCAATGCACATCCAACATTCAACCAAACACTCTTAAGGTATCAAAAGCATATACATAAGTTTACCTAACATAATTAATAAACATTCAACACCACTGATTCTAGAATCACATTTATATACCATTACGCACACATTCTCATTAGGGCATATAGACATATAATAAATTACTTTGATTACACTTACCTTGAGTCAAAAATACACTAATTAAGCTATTTTAGGCCTTCTCTTTGCCCTTGCTCTTATCTCTCTGACTTTGCTCTACAAGCATAGATAAAGCTCCTTATGTAAAAATCCATATAAAATCATATACGCGTAAAAAAAAATCCAACTTGGGAAACATGTTCTTGGACATCCTAGGAACCTTAGAAAAATACAAAAATCCAAAAAATCTTACCTAATCAAAATCGTGCTAGTATTCACACCTACCTTTTACCTTGAAAATCCTTTCATCAAACTTGATTTTCTTGTAATAGAAGATGTCTAGGGGCTTTAAAAGTATAGATTTAAGGGTTAGATAGAAGAAATTGAGGTTTGATTGGAGGATTTGAAGAAAAAATAAAGTAGGGCTCACTTTGGTGTTGTTGTCGGGCTCCTTGAAGAAAAAGGGGAGAAGATGACCATTTTACTATTCTAACTTTGACTATTAATTTAAGACTTTGACCTATATATATGGTCTTTCAATTGAATGGTTAAGATCACTTTAATAAGATCTAATGGTCATATTTTTTTCTCCTTGTAAAATCCTCAAATTAAAACCCTATTATGCCTTATAAAATCATAAAATCCAAGAACCATAGGCCTCTAATAACCTATGCTCGAAAATCAATAAAATTTTATTAAAAATGCAATTTTTATCTTTACCTTATTTAAAAAAAATACTTCTTAATATCCAAAAATTCCAATTCCAATGCAAATGGATTAATTGGAATATTTGAGCATTAGGTTGTATAAATCCCAAGTCATTTTGAGCAAAAATGAAATTTTTTTATTGCTCAGCTATAACTAGGTCACTATTCAAGTGATACTACTGAAAAAACTTTACTTGCATTTTTAACTACCTTAATAACTTCATTTTCATTTTAAACTTTGACAAAAATTTTATTATAATTAATACCTCTATCTACTCACTTCAATGTACACCGGGTCTCAGGAACACTATTTATATCTTTAGAAGTACTATTCATAACCTCAGGATTTTTGGGTGTTACATTTTTTCCCATTTTATAAATTTTGTCCATGACATTACCTAGTTTAAAGAATTAAGGGTACTACTCTCTCATCTAACTTTACCTTCCCATATTACTTCTTTCATGTCATGAGGTCTCTAAAGCACTTTTACTAGAGGCATTGACTTGTTCTATAATTCTTTGACTTCTCTCGTGAAGATTTTCACTAGCTCTTTCTAACAAGATAAATCTAGTCTAATCTCATATTCTTCAGCTAATAAAACATGCGAAGGATCTAAATTTACCTTCAGAGCATAGACATATGAAAGATATTGTGTATTTGTTAAAGCTCAAGAGACAAAGCTAACCTATAGGATATTGGTCCCACACGTTTAATCATTTTGTATAGACCAATAAACCTCAGGCTTAACTTGCATTTCTTGCTAAACTGTAGAACTTTCTTCTAAGGTGAAACTTGGAGAAATACTTTGTCTCCCACTTCATACTAAATATCTTTTCTCTTTAAGTCCTTATAAGACTTCTATTTATCTAAATCAACCCCTAATCTATTATTGATAATCTTCACATTTTCATTTACATCTTTAATTAGATCTAGCCCCATAAGCATAGTCTCACTTAATGTAATCTAGCATAGAGGAGTTCTACACGTCTTTCCATACAATGCTTTATAAAGAGCCATTCCCAAAGTGGCATTGCTATTGTAAGCAAATTCTTCAAAGGAAATGTACTGATCCTAAATTCCCTTAAATTTGATAGCATAGCTTCTCAACATATCCTTACGCACCTATTAAGCATGCTCTAACCTGAACATCATATATAACTTAACATCAAAGCCATTCCAGTATCAAAAGTTACTTGAATGATCTTTCTGATTAACCATTAGTCTAAAGATGAAATGTTGTACTAAAACTTAATCAAGTTTTCGAGGCATTATGAAGCTTTTCCCAAAACCTCGACGTAAACCTCGAGTCTCGATTCGATATAATAGAAGATAACACTTCATGCAATTTGATGATCCCATTAATATATAACTCAATAAGCTTCTCCAAAGATCAGTTCATCCTATCTAATACGAAATGCAAGCTTGGTCTATTAATCTACCACAATCCAAACTGAATCATATCTATTTCTTGTCATAGGTAATCTAACTACAAAGTCCATGGTGACTCTATTCCATTTCCACTCAGGAATCATTATAGGGTGAAGCAATCTATATGGAACTTGATGTTCAGCCTTTATCTTGTTGACAAGTAAGGCACTTGGTCACAAACTCTTACACCTCTCTAGATGCCGAACCACCAATAAGAAATCTTTAAATCTTGATACATCTTGGTGCTACTAAGTTGGATAGCATAAGAAGCACTATAAGCTTCTTGCAAAATCTCTTTCCTTAGCTTTTCCTCATTTAGGACACATACCCTATGGTGGTAGTAAAAACAATCATCACTTTTAATCTCATACTTAGTAGGCTTCACCTCTTAAATTGAACTCATAACATTCAAAAGCTTATGATCATCTTTTTACGAGTCTTTCACTTGCTACAACAAACTAGGCTTCACTTGTAACTCGGCCAAAAGAGCACCATCATCCATAAGTTTTAACTTGACATTCATAGTCCTCGTGGTTGAAATGAACTTTATGCTTAAAGCATCAACTACTACATTAGCTTTTTTAAGATGATAATCAATAAGGAAATCATAATCCTTAATTAATTCCATCCATCTTCTCTATCTTAAGTTTAGCTCTTTCTATAAAGGAGGATACTTTAAGCTCTTTTAATCTATATAAATATAACACTTCTCTGCATAAAGATAGTGTCTCTAAATCTTTAAAGAAAAAACAATCGCAACAAGCTCTAAAACATGCATAGGATAATCAATAAATTTGCCCTCTTGCACCAAAACACACCCCAAACCATTCAAGGATGTATCATAGTAGATGGTAAAATATTTTCTATATATTGCTTATGTGAGAATAGGAGCTTTCGTTAACATGCTTTCAACTTATTAAAGCTTTCTTGACATTTGTCATCCAAAAAAAAACTTAAAATTCTTCCTTAATGGTTGTGTCATGGGTGCTGCAATAATAGAAAATCCCTTGACAAAATGTTTATAATACCTTACTCAACATAGAAAACTTCTAATCTTGGTTGTGTTCTTAGGTGGCTTCAACTTTATGAAAGCTTAAATCTTACTCAAATCCATTCTTATACCATCTACAGAGGCTATATGCCCTAAGAAAGACACCTCATTTAGCCAAAACTCACACTTGCCGAGTTTGGCATAGAGCTTTTCATCTTTTAAAGTTTGTAAGACAATCCTAAGATGTCATTTATAATCTTCCCTGCTCTTAGAATACACCAAAATATTTTCAATGAAAACCACAACAAATTGATCAAGTCCATGAAAGCTGCTAAAGCATTGGTAAGCTTAAATGGCATTACTAAAAACTCATAATAGCCATATCCTAGTCTAAAAGCAGTCTTAGCCATATTTACCTCTTTAACCCTTAACTAGTAATATCCTAACCTCAAGTCGATCTTGGAGAAAACACTTGCTCCTTTAAGCTAATTGAATAAGTCATCGATACAAGGCAACGGATACTTGTTCTTAATAGTTACTATATTTTACTATATATAGTCGATGCATAACCATAAGGAACCATCCTTATTCTTCACAAACAATACGTGTGCTCCCATGGTGACACACTCGACCTTATGAAACCCTTGTGAAGTAACTCTTACAACTAAGTCTTTAACTCTTTTAACTCTATAGAAGCCATTCTATATAGGGCTATAGATATCGATGCAGTGCCGGGTAAAACCTCTATAGCAAACTCGAGTTCCTATTCTGAATGCAAACTAGGCAACTTTTCAAGAAAAAATCTATATACTCTAACACTAAGGGTATAAGGCTCGCATCTGGTTTTTCTTTTCTGCTATCATACATATGTACCAAGAAAGCTTGACAACCATTTCTCAGCATCTTCTTAGCTATAACAATTGATATAACATTGGATAAAAAGTTTATCCTCTCACCAACAACTATAATCTCTATCCCACCTCAACCTTAAGAGATATACACTTTTACTTATAATACGTAATCTCCTGATATTTAGACAACCAATCCATGCCCAAGATAAAGTTAAAATTATCAAAAGGTAGATCAATGAGGTTTGCTAAAAACTTATGTCTTTGGATCATCAAGGGACACTCTTTGTAAATCTTTTTTACTATAACATGATGACCTATAGGATTGCTAACCATAATCTCTATGTTAATAAGTTTTAATGTGAACCCCTAGTTTTATGCCCATGTAATGCATATATAAGAGCTTGTAGACCTCAGATCTATCAATGCTAATACGGGAGATTTAAAGAGAAAAAAGTACCCATTATCACTTTAGATAAATTTACCTCCTCTTTGGCTCTAATGGCATATTGCCTAGCTAGTGCTTTAGGCTTTTATCTGACCCTTTAAATACCCTTTGTCCTCTATCCTCTATCTTCTCTTTAACCTCAGGTAGAAACATGTGCAAATCCTTGCCTAACATTATGTTTCATTAGACAATCTCTAAGGAAATCACCTGCTGAGCTACACCCAAAACAAACTCTAAGCTTGGACTTCCAACACTCTCCTCTGTGTCTTCTATAACATGTCTAACATTGAGGTGCTAAATTACTCTAGCTATAGAGGTTAGAGCACTAGTAACCTAAGACTGTCACCTTACTTTATTCTTATTCCCTTAGCCTATTTTCTTTGATTAGCCCTATTTCTAGGACTGTTGCTGTGCACTTGACCAATCACCCTTAAATTTCTTCTTAGAATACTGAGTTGCACTAAGATTTTTTCTTCTGGTAAAGCTCACATCTTTCCTTTTAAACTTCCTCTATAGTGTGTCAAGTTGCCACTAGTGCTAAAAAATCTCTGATCTTTATCGGAGCTATTTGCATCTTAATGTCCACATTAAGCCCCTCCTGAAACCATTTACATCTGTTAATTTTTGTCTATACCATATCTTTGGCTTACTGATTCATCATGGAAAAACCTTTTCATATTATAGTATAGATCTCTAACGTTAATTTAGATCTACAAACTCCTATCTTTTGTTATTCAAGTAGTGTTCAATGATATACTTCTTTTAAAACTACTCTAGGAAGAAATCCCATGTCAAATTTACCTCATCTTTATGCTCAGTTAAGGCTTCCCACCATTTAAAGGCTTTTTCTTATAAAAGAGAGGTTGCATAAATCCTATTTGATCATTTGTTGGTCAAATGGCTTATAAAACTGTGTGAACTTAATAAATAATAGTGATAGCCTATACCATTATACAATCTAGTCTATATAGGCTGGCTAGTCAACTAGGGATGGATAGCAACTGCTAGCGTACTTTGGTGCTTTCTAAGCTAGTGTAGTAACCTTATAGGTCTAGATGGGCCACTACACATATCAAGATTGGTGTAGCAGCTATAGAGGTCCAGTAAGACCACTACACATATCTTAAGCTAGTGCAACAGTTGTATAGATTTAGAAGGGCCATTACACACCCAGGACCTCGGTGGTCTAGTACATCCTCTATGCCCAGATAGTCCTATTATCTAGTTTTAGGCACATATCCTTTAAGTATATACAAAGAAAAAGGAATTATATTTATAAAAGAAATGTTAAAACCTAATATACTAGTGATGTGGCAAAAGCATGCTTTACAATTATGATTGGCATGCTATATATATATGTATGGCTTTTAATGAATAATAATGCATGAACATGAAATGGCTATATAAAATGATCATGGAAGTTTATATATATATATATATATATATATATATAGGAGTAACAAACATATATCATGATCCCATGAATAATGTTAAGTCATAAAAATATAAGTGACATATACTTGCTTATGTTTATAACCTAGCAAGTTAATGAGCAATCAATTATATGAACAAATCCTAAGTTAAAATGTGAAATTTAATGCATTATAATTGACATAGTGTACTTAAATTATAATATAGCTAAAGTTAGAAATCACATGGTAAATAATTGGAAATCATGTATAAATAGGAAGAACAATTAAGGATCTAAAAATTTTATGAATGATAATTGA
>CANXYI011115231.1:0-13754 GCA_948208565.1 Hura crepitans | reverse complement strand
ATCTAGTGCATTTAGGTGTAATCTATCGATATAGGCCTAGTATATAAAATAATAATTATTTAAATGATAATGGTCACAAGATATGAAATGAATATCAAGAATCCTATGTTTGGTGCACTATTGTAGCAATTGAATCAATATGATGATCACAATGCAAAATTTGTTATCTAACGACATAATTTTCTGCTAATTATTAAAATGGCATGATTGTATGACTACTTATGAAATACATGCTCATGCTTACCTCATATTCACCACTGAGTTTTACTCAGCATGTCGGTTTTTTAGATGCGCAGGTCGAAGTAGGACCATACTAGAAGTCAAGCTTCTATAGCTGACAAGTCCAAGTTTTGGGTATTGTTCTTTTTGTTCTATAATTTGATTATGTAGAGGTTGTACTCATGTATAGATAAGGGTGGATGGACTAGTTATAGTTGTTGCAAACAAATAACTGTAAAAGTTTAAAAATGACATGATGTGATGAAAAAAATTGTGTGAATGCATTTGTATGAACTATTATGGAAACGGGTCTAAGACCCTGTGATTGAGTGTTGAAAATATAGACTTTATACATGTGTTAAAATGCTAGAGTTGAGATATAGAGGACTAGAGGGTTTAAGAGATTAGAGATGAATGAATGATCATATAAAAGTGCTTATTTCTATGTAGGAAAATTTTTGGATTTTTACTCAGACAACCGTTATGTTGTCTGATTTCTGTAAAATCCTTTATGACAAAACAAATGAATTTTCAAATGCATTTTGGTTGCTATAACTTGTGAATCATGTAAAAAAGTGAAAAAATTTTAGAAGCAAGATAATAAAGAGATTAAAGTGTAAAAGTTAAACAAATAGACCCTTAGGGTAATCCAAGGATGGGTAACCTTAGGGAAAATTGCACCTTTATCGAATTTCTCACAAAATCAGGTAAGGGTGTGACATGTAACAAATTAGATGTAGTGTGGGCTTAGATTTGGCCAACAACCTAACACTAAGAAGAACTCTGGTTAAAACTATATTAATAGAAGGCTTACAAATTTTACTATTTACTTTGAGGGATTTCTTCCATTTTAGTCTCATTAGGGTTGTATACTTTGGTATGCTAATGCAAAAGGATATCGCATACTTTGGCATGAATGTGTATTTTAATCTCATTAAGCATACATAAGCTATTTAATCACATTAAATGTGACACCCCTTACCTGGTCTGATCGTTGAACTAGAATAAGGAGCGGCACAAAATTGACTTCCAACTCACTTTATATACCTTTAACTTAAGATTCATATATCTTGTAACTTTTTCTTAAATGTAACTTATTATATAACCTTTTAAAACCCATCTTAACAAAAACCTCATCTAAGGTATACTAATGGGGTCCTCGTGTTAAAAATCTGGTAGCATAACTACTGTACTGGGATACTATCCCAAATAGTAACATGTATAAAACAACACTTCTAATTTATCAAAACATATATCATCACCATCTTAGTCCGTTTGACCACTTAAACTCAACATCATCTCAATCACAAATATACATGAGGATCAATATCCATCTTATACACATTCTAACCATACATACATAATAGCTCACCAATCATTATATATCAATACCCATCAAAAAAATATCCTTTTATATACATAGTACTAGTTTAGATTAACTTTTGATACATTATAGGCCCATAATCTACACATCTAAAATTTTAAGCACCATACCTTATCATTGATAAGAATCAATATTATAACCATTAAATTTACCATTCATTAATTTGATACATTGATTTTCTCAAGTCTTGTTATACTGAAATTTGTTATGCCTATAGTTAAGAAAACACATGACTATACTAGATAATAGGGACACAGGGCCACAGAGGCCATTACAGCCACAAAGGTCCATAAAATTCAAACCCGAAGGTCATTTTGAGGTACTAAAGTACCCTAATAGCTATTAAACCCTTAGTTGATATGTCAACCTATCCAACCTAGGTTGTTAACTAGTACGAGAAAATCACCAAATTTTATTTTTCTTGATTTCACCACTTTAAATAGCTTAAATTAAACTTTCAAGAATAGTTAGGCCAATAAATGACCAATCAAGAAACTATAATTCTTTATGCTTCTATTATGTTAACATTTTGTGTGCATAACATAAATAATCATGAATGTCACTAGGTGCTCACTCACGTAACATCATATGAACACATACTTATTTGGACATTATCATAAATTATGTCGACTTATCACATCATAAGTAACATACACTTCTTTGTGTGTACTAAAGAATAACATCTTAGCATAAACATGCTTCATGCTTTGGCCATGTTTACAAGAACAACATATTATCATCGTCTTTTAAGCTTGCATGACAAATCTTATCTCATGAACATATGTGCCATAATTAGACTGTATGATTCAATTGCAATTAACATTACATGCCTTGATCAAGAAACTTTATTGTTTCTTACATAACCTTTCATCACACTTCATTATTATTATCATAGTACATAAGCTCATTAGCATATTACAATGCACATAAATATGACATAATTGGCCTTAAACAACATCGAGCATATTTAGAGGATAATTCGGCCTCATCATGCCTTACACATACATATAGCAATTCTCATTATTCAACATGAATTCATGTCTAATATAACATATTAGGCCAACCAACTTTAACATAAGCTCATATCTATCATGCATAGCATGAATAGTTATTACACAATTATGGCATCAAACATGTACTATTTGGCCATCATACAAGACAAACACTACCATAATTAATTAATTACTTCAATGGCATGAACTCATGCTTATATGATCACTTAACACAATCTATAAGCATATAATTTCCATTCGCATACAAGAATTATTATTACACATATACACCTACACATACTTTAGCATTAGGGTACATGCATAAACATCACAAATTATTTTGATTACACTTACTCAAAGTATATACATAAACCATCATTCAACTTATATGTCATAAACATAAGCTACATGCATTTGGCCACCTTAGCATGTCATGGTTAATATACACATCATTACACTAGCTCTAAATGAACAACATGACCATGCACTTGACCTCTCATCATTCAACCATGCTAACATAAATAGGCACCATATCATAATTTAAACAAAGCACATTATCATTTAAGCCTCACATACTCATCATTAACATTATAGCTTCAATAGCTAGCATATATGCCATAAGCATAATTAGCATCATCACTTACATGAGTTGGCATTAAGTCATAGCAATAATGACATACTCAAATGACCATTCGAACTCATTATCATGGCATCATACATAATCATAATCTTGTCATTTTCATTAATATCAAAACCATACTTACATATAGCTTACATAGCATAAGTGATCATAACATCATTATGTCACACAAATATAATTGATTAGCCACCATAATAAAGGCAACTTAAATTATTAATTAATCATCTTAACACTTTATTACATGCTCATATACTTTCCTAACACATTGACATTTCATTAAGCATCATAATATTGACATATTATAAGGAATATACATTCACATATAGAATTACATACTCTTAGATCCTCATAACATAATTCACAAGGCATTGAGCACCATCACTAATCATAATCAATAAGCTACATAACTTATCTCTAACATTAAGTTAAAACATACTGCATACATTTCTTTTATTCAACCTACCACATATAAATTGTCATTTAAGCACATGATATGCATATTCCATTTAATACAAAATATATAGTTTTTGTAACAATTAAAAGGGTAATAATATTATCATGGATACACATACCTTACTAAGCTCAGTACATTTTCTCTACTCTTTCCCTTTCGCTCATCCTTCCATATCTATCAAGCATACACCTCAAAGCAAATGTAAAAATTCCAATTGAAATCCATGCACTTCTAAACCTAAAATTAACCTTAAAAAACATCAATTGGCATCAAATGGCATCCCTAAAAATTATAAAACACTGAAAATAGCTACTCATGCATTATTTGATTAATATTTATCCAAACCTCAAAAAATTCATGATAAATATAATAGCCATCAAATTCTCAAATTGACTTCATTAATCTCTTAATGGCATCCCATTACATTGTAAAAAAATATCAAAGCTTGAAAATAAAGCCTTTTCCCTATACTTGGTCACTATTTATCCATAATATTCAAAAATTCAAAATAATTGCATCCAAATCAAAATCCTACTTAATATCTCTTGTTTTAAAATCTTACATTACTGCCAAAAATTATTAAAACTAAAGAAAAAGGCACTTACACAATTTTGGGTTATGTTCACCCATACACGTAACCTATTTAAAATTCTCTCTAGTTTCTTCAATTGAGCCCTCAAATATGATATTCAGACCATGTAAAAGCTAACTTATATCTAAAAGGGTTGATTTAGTGTGAGGTTTAGTAGAAATTTGGAGAAGAAAAGCCTAGAAGCCTTAAAAATGGCTTCTTTGCTTTTCACATAAAAAAAGGAAGAAAAAAAACTTTTAACCAACTCTAAATAAATAATTCCATCTATGTTCTTATATATATCATATGATCTCCTTAACCATATTTTTTTTACCATAACTCATGCCTTTTAACCAGCTTAGAGACTTTATTTTAAATCCATAATTCACTTAAAAATATTACAATAACTACCTTTAACCTGATTGAGAGTTAACATACAAAAATAAAGAAAATAAACTTAGACACATTAACATGTTCATGGGCTAATGTTATATATTAAGGGATATCATGATAAATTCCATATTATGCCTTAACTCATCTCCGGGTTAATGTACAAAATCATAAAATTATACTCCCATTCTATAGCATTAGTGTGACCCTAAATCTTGAGTAGCCCTATTTATATCCCAAAAAAGTACTATTCATAATATCGAGATTTTCGAGCATTACATTAAATATATGATCTAGTTATAGACTTTACTACATTGATTTCCTTGAGCCAAAGGAAACCAATTTAGGCTAGACCTTAGATATTATACATGAATTATAAACCCAAGAAGAAATAAAAGAACATTTTTAACTTTTTTCTTCTTGGTCCTCATTAATGGAACTTCTTCTTCATGTGCTTCTTACATTTCTTCTTTATATTCTAACAATATGTAATCTAATCACATAATAAATAATTTAGAAGACCTCACATTACATTTGAGGGGAATTAGATAAGATAAGAAATATAATAGAAAAAATGAGAGAAAAGGCTAAAACGCACAAGCCTAATTTAACTAAAGAAAATATTCATACAATGCATATCAATTTCATTGGTCTTTATCCATAACTAGTCATCATGCCAAAAATACACCCTTAATATGTATTTCTAACCCATTTAATTAACTTACTATTTTTTGATCCCACTTGGTTGAATTTATTTTATTTTACAACTTTTGCAAATTTAACATGCCAAGTATGTTTAGCTTTGTGAAATTTTAAATATGGCAATTAATCCCACTAATTTAATTAATAAAATCAATTGCAGATTTAAACATCATTTCCAATTTATAAACCATTTGCAAAAAGGAAAATTTTCAATCCAATTGAAAATTATTTTTGGGATTCTCGGGTTACATATGCTTGAAAATATTGATTTTTCCAACTATTGGTCCAATCAAAAATTAATTTGAAAATTTAATTATTTCATCTAATTAAGTAATTAAATTTTCATAAATTCTAGTAGCAAATTCCAACTAAATCTCAGAATTATTTAATTTGAAATTTTTGAATTACACTATTCTAATAAACCAATTTCTAGCATTCACCAAAAAACCGATTTACATTGTTTTGTAAAATAATTGTTTGAAATGATTTTGGACCAATTACAACAAACATGAACATATAGAGTCACATATGATGGCCAAAAAAATTATTCAAGTAAAAATTAATTTGTTGATTATTGTCAATAGTGAATACAACATATGTTTATATCACTATTATAGAACTCTGAATCCAATTCATATGCAATTAGTTTTGAGCACTTAGAGTATTCAAATTAACTTCATTATTATCCAGTAATTATGAACAAACAAGTTTAGAATTGAAAGGAAGCAGAATCAAAATTTGACATTAATAATAAAACCTTAAACAATTATTTTCAAACAATTCTTTTAATTATCGAACAAAATTCAATTTTATTTATCACCCTCAAAATTATTTTCCAATCACTAATGAACTTGTAAAAAATAATTTGGGGCTGAAAAATTAAAAGCAATCATTAGAAAAAATTTTCCCTAATTTAGCTATTTTTTGCAGTATAAAAATAGTTTGAAAATTATGTTCAATGATTTTCTAAAATTATCAAATAAAATCAAATTTTATAGGCCATATTTAGAATTACATTTCAATCCCTTAAGAATATAGGAAAAATAATTTGGTGCTAAAATCATTAGAAATCAGTCTGAACAAAATTTTTCAAAATTAGTCTATGGATACTATCAAAACCTAAGTTTATTATTTAATTAGTTATTTTAATTACAGTATAAAATTCAATTTTATTTATTAACTCCAGATTCAATCTTTAGGGTTTTAAGAATCTAAAAATAAAGCTTAGTGCTAAACTAATTAAATAACCAATTGAACTAAGCAACACCATTCTAGTTGACTAGCATAGCAAATTTTCACAATTTTAATTAATTCAAGCATATGAAATCCCAAAAATTCACAAATGCAAAAGTAAAATTATTTCTAATCACATTGATCCATGTGTAATCATTAGAAAAGGAATAAAATCAAAAAAATCATATAAAAATTCAAACAAAAATTTTATAGTTTAATTGAGATACCGACAAACTATGATAGTTTTTAACTCTTTGAAAGAACCTAGCTCTAATACTATTGTTGGCTTCCATGAACTCATGTGCAGTGAAAAAGACACATCCATGGAACCCCAAAAAAAGGTTGGAACATTAAAAAATTGAAAAATAAAAAATTAATGAAATTATAAAATAAGAATTTACCATAAATTCTCTATATAATTCCAATTTATAGCTTATCACCATACCGAGTTGTTGCAAACCATAGTGATTTTCTTAGGAACACCTCCAAGGTATCCACTCCAGTAGCAAATTCAATAAGAACACTCTAAGAGGTGCACAAGTGAATTTTATTTCTAAGTGTTAGTAAGAAATAAAATTCAAAAAGAAATAAAAAGGAGAAGGCTTAAAAGGAGGTGAATTTGCAGCAATAGTAGAAAATTGTTCTCTCTTTCGAGGCTCACCTTGTGTGAACCACTTGACAAGGGTTTTTATACTATTTTTATTCACCTTAGGCTTGATTTTTCAGCCCTTAAATCCTAAAAGGCTAAAAAATGGGCTTTTGATTAATTAATTAAAGGGCATAATTCTGACCCAGTCACTCAAAAGATTTAATTAACACTTAATTAATGCTTTAAGATTTTCTCTTAGGCTCTAAACCCTTTCTCATTTTATTTCTTCTTATTAAATGACAACATATATCAATAAAAACTTTGTAGTTTTACCTAATTAATATTTTTCTATTGATGTGTGATCATATAGGCTTTTGAAGCACATTAGTTGCGTAGTAGTGAATTAAAATCCTAGTAGAATTGGGATTTTGTGATTTAATCAAAATAAATCATTATTAAATCCCATTAATAAATTCACTATTATACAAGTCATTAAAGGCATCTATCTAAGCATAATGATTACATGTGTCAGAAAAGTCAAGTGGTTTGACTTAACCTTTCCATATACAGTTATCATGTAATTCCTCTTTTCACCATACTTTATCTCGTTTATGTTTGAGTATGGACTTATGTCAACTCAATGCTTAATCATGCACCTTAAAATGTTAGTTCTAATATTTGTTTCTTTATTCCCAAAATGCCTTTGTGAATCCTATTCACACTTATATTTCACTTTGGCTAAAGATTTTTGGAATAAAGTTATATTAGAATAATGAGATAAACTCCTTATCATAATTTGGGGTGGTGAATCCCCTATTGATTACTCAAATAACTTTAATAATCTCCACCTATAGCTAATCACTTAGCTATGTGTACATCATGACAATGTAAAAGAACTAGAGTCAAAATATAGTTCTCAATACCTAAGGTAACCTTAGTGATCTCAAGTAAGAAGATAGATGCACAACTTATATGATGAGATTATTTCATTCACATAAATTATGTATCCATGTGAACATCTCATTTTAGGCCTTTAATGGACTTGTTTCTTAAACATGCATACACACATGTTAACTCAAAGCATCACATGCTTACAGCTTGCGAGAACTACTGTTTGACTAAGTTAAAGAGTATAACATGTGCTAGTCTATCTGCATTTACAATGTCCCATCCTATTAAAACTATGAATAAAAATGGTTTTGGGATTTCACATTTGCATGTAATAAGAATCGTATATCATGAACTCTATATGATTTTCTTAGCACAATGAAAGAATACCAATGACTTGATTACATAGTTTAAGATAATATCAAACAAATGAATAAACATAAGCACTAATATAATAAAGAATAACTTTCATTATAAACAAATGTTTAATATGTACATAAAATATCCCTTGTAATGCTTGAGAATCTCAGTTTCATGTACAGTACTCTTGAGGCATGAATAATGTCTCCCAGGACACCAGGGCACCTTATGATGGCCAAAAAAGGGAGTACTAGTCATAAAATTTTGATGCACCAAAAAATGAAAAAAATGAAATAATTAAAAATTTTAGTAGAACTAATAAATTATTTTGGGCTAAGAACTAGTGAATAGTGACTTTAGTTGGCACTGAGATAGGAGAGCTTTGGGATGTTTAATGCCTGCGTGTCAAAGATTTATGAATAATGCCACTAGATTCGGGAAGCGTGCCCAGGGTGTCAGGTCACTTGCATGAGAATCGAGGCAGTAGCACTGGTTATGAAACTTTGATGGGGTTTAAAATGATGGAAAAGGAAAATTTTAAAAAATTTAGTTGAACTAATAATTCATTTCAAGCAATAAGCTATTTATTTGTGGGGTTAAACTAAGTCGAGGCAAGAATGACCTAGGATGTGCCTAGAAGGACATGAAAATATTGTACCTAGAAGTTGAAAATTTTCGCTAAGTCCATTGGTGATAAGAATTTTTGAATTCCAAGGTTGTTTGCAAATTCTTGTAATTTTTTAGGTTGGCACATAAATCAAGGCATTCTATAAGATGGTTTATCAATAGAATTTGGCTGCAAAAATTTACAAGCATGTAGAAGGGATTAAATGAGGAATTTTAAAATAAATGACATAATTTTTTGAGTTCCCTATGATTTTTAAAAATTTCCTAAATTTTTTGGCAAAATAAAGTCATTTTAGGATGTGTTGGGAGGTTGTGGAACCCACTCAAGCTAAGCCAGCTGGCCTAAGGGCCATTACACATGTTAACCAAGGGTTACAAATGGCAAAGTCCACTCATAAAGGAAGAAATTTTCTTTTCTTCCTCTTGTTGGAACCGACGACATTCATAGGAAAACACCCCATTTTCATCATCTTCCTTATTCCTTTTCAGAAAACTGAACCAATTAAAAATCATTCTTATGTGTTATGGAACTAAGGGAAGAAGAATCATGGAAAAAGGATTTCTCATGATTAAATTAAAAATCATCAAATGTCTAAAGGTCAGTAGGCATTCTAGCAGGGGTGTAAGGTGAGTTGTCATGGGTTTTCTTAGATTTCCTTAAGAATTTATATGTATATTTGAATGTCCATGATACTTAAGTCCTAATGAAGTGTGTATGTATGGTTTTTAAGGGAATTAAATGGCAATTGCCTTAAAGAAAGAGAGGAAAAGCTTCAGTGAAAGGGGCTAGGTTTTTTAGGACTTAAAGGCTTAAATTGGTTTGAGGGTTCTTCAAGTTTAAGGAGTCTAATTTGACTCTTCTCTTTAAGAGGTGTGTGAATTCTAGCATTTACCTTTTATCTCTAAAGTTTCATGGTTGAGTTTTAGCTTCAAGCATGCCATAATGTGTTGGACTTAGATAAGATGTAATTAGACTAGTTTGTTGGCTAAATTGAATATTGATTAGGTGGTGTGAATGGCTGATTGATGAAAAGAATGGTGTTGGTAGTAAATTCTTATTTGGTCGAGAGGTTTAAGGGACATAAATGTGTGTGTAAGGCTTGATTGAGATGTTTTAAATGTTGAGGAATTGTTAATACATGACATTGGAATGAATGACATAATGATTGGGTTGTTAGAATAATGTTTAGTGTATTTTCCATTAATGGTCGAGAGACTTGAGGTGTATATAAAACTTTAGGTGACATGATAAAGTGATTATATGTATGTAAGAGCCCTTATACTATGCATGAAATTGTGAATGCATGATTGATCCTAATAAAATGCATGTATAAGCCATTAGATAACCATGACAAAAGGGTAATGGCAATAAAAATGACATGTAAATTTAGGTAATATATGTGTAATGAATATGTGACATAAAGCCTAATGTAATGGGCATAATATGGCATAATGACCTTAGTATGATTTGAATAAGTGTATGAGATTGGCATAATATAAAATGGACTATTGAATGTGTTTTGATGAATGAACAAATATCTAGTATAAAGGTTTAAAAAGTACCCTGAAATGACACTTGAACTTGAACTAGAAAGTGACTTGAAAAGTGGCTTGTAATGTGCTTAAATATGTGACTAAAAGGTGCTATTATGATGTGAATGCATGAAGTGGCATGTATGCCTATTGTTTGGCCTTTTAAATGGCCTAATTTATGTTGGCTTTAGGCCTATGGAATGCATAAATTTATTAGTGAAACTTACACTGAAAAAGGATAGGAAATGAACCTAAAAAGGGTAATTGCAAAATGATGAAATGACCTATAACTCTCCAGAATTGACCATTACTTGAATAAAAAATGTACCTAGATAGTAAATGGTAGTTAAATGGAAATTGAATATGTAATAAGACTAGGAATAATATGCCTTGAATATTAGCAATTATAGGATTTAAAAATATTATTGAAAATTTACTCGATATTGTCTAATGATAGCTATACCAGATCGGGCTAAAATTTGACTGTGACATAAAATTTATAGTTCTCTATTTTTCCCTTAAAATATTATAAGAGGTTAATTAGTAAAGAAATAAACATAAATTAAGGTTATGGCCCATTATTTAGACACCCACTAGATGGGTTGACCAATCAACTCAAGGATTTAGCAGCTGCTACACTGTCTGATTTCTAAGAAGGGCTAGTACAGTGGTCTAGATCTACTTTGGGGCCACTATACTAGTTTGTTAGATAGACAATCATATACCTTTACACACTTGATGACATTTACCTAATTATGCTGGTGCAGCAGCGTAGGTCCTAGAGGGCCACAACATTTGTCTATTAAACAGACCAGATTGCTAGGCAGACCCGATTATGACATCACTAATCTTTAAACATGACCGGTACAGTAGCCAAGGTCCAAGAGGGCTATTGTACTAGTCTGTTAGATAGACCACATCATGTTATCTGCATTTTTTATGCTATGACTTGAACAGGCTAGTGCAACAGTTGTGGTCCAAAATGTAGATCACTGCACTATTTTAGTTCCCTCTAGGTCAAGTGTATTGAAGTGTCATTTATCTAGTCCAGCTTATTAATTTAATGAAATAAATAACATAAAACACTAATAATGGTAGATATTATTGAATTTCCTAGATTTTTGCATAATTAACTGCATAAATAACTAGTGCACATGAATAAGGGGTATTTTGGTAATTTTACATGTATAACATTTATTGACCTGATGATTTGATTAATTGACTATTATTATTGGAAATGGCCTAAATCCATAATTTACAAGATTTTTAAATAATTAAACGAATGGTAACTTGTTATGTAAGGTGCAAGGGTTTTTTGGTCATTTGACATAGAAAATTTAATTATTGACTTAATAACCTAAAGTAGACAATATTAACTTTGTATATGCATGAATAAACCATATGACATGATTTAAATGCTTGAGTTCACCATTGAGTATATTATATATACAGTGTACCTATTTTGGTGCACAGGTAACCAAAATAAAGATATAGCTTAGTAAAGCGTGCAACTAAAGTTTAGAGGATAGTTCCTGGAAGGTTTATATATATATATTGTATAGCTTTTGTACTTATTGTACTTAGGTGGGGAAATGGGTTTCATGTAGATAAAAGCCATGTAATGTATATATGTATATAAGTGTAAAATGTGTTGGTAATAAGTAAATTATCAGACTATTAGAATGTATGGATTTCTTTATTTGATGTTATGGTATATGAGCTTGAAGTTCTAAATCATGATTGCTTAATTGTGGCCTAAGGCTTGTGTTGATGAATTGTTAGACAGATGATGTTAAGGATATATCTGAGGGACTGGAAGGGTCTAAGAGATATGGAATATGTTTATAGAAGTGCTATTACAAGTTTAAGAATTTGGATAGTCACCCGAACAACCGTTATGCTGTCGAATTTGAGTAAAAATATGAGAAGTCTATTAATTGCTATTTATGGTATAAATAGACTTGTATGACCCTATGTTGAGCTTATAGAAAGACAAAAACAATTTTGGAGTTAAGCTAAATCAAATAATAGGAATTTGGTAAAAGTTAAATGAATTTACTAGAAGGATAATTTCAGGAGGGTTAACCTAGTGGGAAGTGCATCACTAATTAAGTTTGTTCAAGAATCTAGTAAGAGGTGTCAAGTTTGGTGGTATCAAAGAATAGGTTTAATTTTCCTAGGTAGAGTACAAGAGTGCAACTATTTAAGTTTCAATTCCTCTAAAATGTTATGTTGTACATGGCTAATAGGTTATTCCTTTTACAGTAAGTATATGGTTGATCAGGTACCCGAAGGAGGGGCTGAAGAAGTGGCTAATTTTGCACCTACAATTATACAGGGGGTAGGCAATGCATCAGTACCTAAACCTAGTGATGTTGCATAATAGCCATAACCACAAATGCCTAGTCAATAGCAGGTAGAAACATCTCCTACTTTGTTATAGTAGATAGTAAATTTACTCAAACATACCATTGCTGCTAATCCACCTCTACCTCCTCCAGCTCCAATACCACCTCCACCACTAGTTGCTCCATAGAAAACATGTTTAGAAAGGCTAAAAAAGATGGGAGCTATTGATTTCTTAGGGAGGAAGGAAGATAATGCTACTAGAGCTGAGTACTAGCTAGACAGAACATTCAAAATTTTAGAGCAGCTAAAATGTACAGAAGAAGAAAATTATCAGTGTGCCACTTATCTTCTTTAGGAAGAAGCCTACAATTGGTGGAATACTATCAGAAGAAGAAAAACACGTACATACTTGACATGGGAATTTTTCCTTAAGGAGTTTAGGAAGAAATACATACTTAACTCATATAAGGATAAAAGGAGACATAAATTTCTTGACTTGAAGTAAGGAAGAAGGATAGTGTTAGAGTATGAGAAAGATTTTACCAGGCTACTAAAGTATGCTGAAGAGTTCATTTCCAATAAAGAAGAGAAATGCAAGAGATTCTTAACAAAGTTGAATATAGAATGAAGAATGTATATAGCTAACCCTAGAGATAAATATTTTGCAATATTGGTGGTAGTGGCATATAACATTAAAGAAATGATATAAGAGAAGAGGGATTTCTTCCAGAGGAAGAAGTAATTCATTATGGGATAGTCAAGTGTAGTGTCAGGGGATAATAAAAAAGGAAAAGAGGGTCAGTCATGTACACAGTCTCAGCCT
>CANXYI011115111.1:0-11957 GCA_948208565.1 Hura crepitans | reverse complement strand
TGGTTTATGATAACCCGATGAGAAGAGCAAAAGAAAAGAAAAGCTGCATGTTAGAATCGTGTAGAGAATTTACAGTAAATTCTTATTCTGTGATTTCCTCTAATATAAATTTTTTGGTTTTAAATTTTTTGATCTTCTAACCTTTTTGGGGTTCTATAGATGTTTTATTTCCATTGTGCTTGAGTTCATGGAAACCAATGATTACTTGGGTTAATCAATTAAGGATATTGCTATTTCATCTGAGCTTCTATTTCTATAGACCCCACCCTCCTTCATCCTATGGTGCTTCTAAAGAACTTTCACTAGAGGTACTAACTTATTCTGAAGCTCCTTCACCTCTCTATCTAAAATCCTTATAGTTTCCTCTTCATAAGATAGATCTAGAAAAATCTTAACTTTTTCCACTATTTGTACATGTGTAGGTTCCAATCTGTACCTTCTAAGCTAGGATACATAGAAGACGTTATGAATTTGTTGAAGTTTAAAAGGCAAAGCTAGTTTGTAGACTACTGGTCCCATATATTCTATTACTTTATATGGCCAAATAAACCTAAGACTCAACTTACCTTTCTCACCAAAAAACAGAACCTTCTTCCAAGGTGAAACCTTGAGAAATACTTTGTCTCCCACCTTATACTGCACATGTTTTCTCTTTAAATTGCATAAGACTTCTATCTATTAAAAGTTACTTTCAACCTTTCTCTAATGATCTTTACTTTCTCGTCTGCATCATTGATCAAATCTGGTCCCATGAGCTTAGTCTCACTAAGCTCATTCCAGCACAAAGGAGTTTTACACTTCCTTCTATATAACACCTCATAAGAAGCCATACCCAAGCTCACTTGATAGCTATTGTTATAAACAAACTCCATCGATGATAGATAGTGATCCCAGTTACCCTTAAACTTAATGGCATAACTCCTCAGCATATCCTCCAACACCTGATAACCATGCTTTAACATGAGCATAACATCATACACTATTTAACATCAAATCACTTAAGTATCAAAAGATTACATGAATGACTCTTTCAGACTATCAATCCGTTTGAGGATGAAATGCCATACTAAAACTCAATTGAGTACCTAAGGCACTATGAAGCTTTTTGTAAAACCTTAATGTAAACTATGGGTCTCAATTAGATATAATGAAAAACAACACTCCATACAACCTGATGATCTCATCTATATAGAGTTTAGTACAATTCTCCAAAGAGTAATCAATCCTTACTAGTATAAAATAAGCATTCTTGGTTAAATAGTCTACCACAACCCAAACCAAATCATATCTGCTCTTAGTAATAAGCAACCCGACAATAAAATCCATAATGACCTTATCCCATTTCGATTTTGGATTTGTAATAGGATAAAGCAATTCAAATAGAACCTGATGTTCTATTTTCACTTGCTAACAAGTAAGACACTTGGTCACATATTCTGATACATCTCTCTTCATACTAGGCCACTAATATGACAACTTCAAATCCTAATACATCTTTGTGTTACTAAGAAGCATAGCATAAGAAGCACTATAAGCCTCTTATAAAATCTAATTCTTTAGCTCGTCTATATCTAGTACACATATCTTGTCATGGTAGTACAACCAATAATCACTCTTAATTTCATACTTAGTAGGCTTGACCTCTTAGATAACACTTATCACACTCATTATCCTATGATAATCTCTCTAATAATTCTTAACTTGTTGTAATAAACTAGGCTTTACTTGTATCTCTACTATTCAAGTATCACCACCCATAAGCTGTAATATAACATTTATGGTTCTCATGATAGCCATAAACTTCTTTCTAAGCACATCACCCACTACATTAGCCTTTCCAGGATGATAATCGATCAAACAATTATAGTTTTTAATTAATTCCATTAATCTCTTCTATCTCAAGTTTAGTTCCTTTTGTGTCAAAAGATACTTTAAACCCTTGTAATTGGTGTAAACATAACATTTCTCTCTATAGAGATAGTGTCTCTAAATCTTTAGAGCAAGCATGATAGCTGTAAGCTCTAGATCATGAGTAGGATAGTTCTTCTCATATGGCTTCAGCTACCTTGAAGCATAGGCAATAACCTTGCCATCTTGCATCAGAACACAACCTAACCCATTATGAGATGCATCATTATATATGGTGAAGTTCTAACAAAAACTAGCTAAACAAGAATTAGTGCTTCAATCAACATCACCTTAAGCTTGTTAAAACTCTTCTGACATCTATCATCCCAAATAAACTTGACATTTTCCTTAACAAATGAGTCATAGGTGCTACTATCAAAGAGAAACCCTTAACAAACTATTTGTAATACATTGCCAAACAAAGGAAACTCCTAATCTTTATAGTATTCCTAGGTGGCTTCCACTCTATAACTGCTTCGATCTTACTAGGATCAATATAAATCCCCTTTGCAGAAGCTATATGCCTAAGAAAAGAAACTTCAAATAAGCCATAACTTACACTTGTTGAGCTTAGCATATAGCTTCTTTATCTCTTAGAATCTGCAAAACTATTCTCAAATGTTGTTCACGTTCCTCTTTACTCTTTGAATAAACTAAGATGTCATCAATGAAAACCACTACAAATTGGTCCAGATACTATCTAAATACAGATTCATCAGATCCATAAAAACCACAAGAGCATTGGTAAGCCCAAATGGCATTACCAAAAACTCATAATAGGCATATCTCATTCTAAAAGTTATCTTCACCATATCAGACTCTTTCACCCTCAACTGGTAATAACTAGATCTCAAATTAATCTTAGAAAATAATTCAGCTCCTCTGAAATGATCAAACATATCAACTATTTGTGGCAAAGGATACTTGTTCTTAATGGTCACCTTATTTAACTATCAGTAATCCATACATAACCAAAGAGAACAATCTTTCTTCTTAACAAATAGAATTGGTGCTCCCCAAGGCAACACACTCAGTCTGATAAAACCCTTCTCAAGAAACTCTTGAATCAAATTCTTTGACTCTTTTAACTTTACTAGAACCATCTAATATAGAGCTATCGATACTAGAGTAGTGCCATATAGAACCTTAATACTGAACTCAAGTTCCCATTCTAGTGACAAACTGGGCAACTCTTCAAGGAAAACATCCTTAAACTCTGACACTATTGGTATAGAATTAGCATCCAACTCATTTTTGTGAGTATCATATATATGAGCCAAGAAATCTTGACAACCCTTCTTTAACTTAAGCCTTGTTGTCATAGCTAATATGACATTAGACAAAAAAAAAAGTCTATTCCCTCACCTAAAACTATAATCTCAAACCCATCTTTAGTCGTAAGGGTTATCCTTTTTGACTTGCAATCTACTATTGCTTGATACTTGAAAAACTAGTCCATGCCCAATATCAAGTCAAACTTATAAAATAGTTACTTGATGAGATCAACCAAAAACTTGTGCCCTTAAACCATTAAAGGAAACTCTTTGTAAACCTTATGTATTGTAACATGTTAACCTATATAATTGCTAACCATAATTTCTAGATCAAGATACTCAAAAATCTAAACCCAGATCTTGTGCTCATGCTATGCATATATATATGAATGTGTGGACCCTAAATCTATCAAAGCCAAAGTAGGTGAGTTGAAGAGAAGAAAAGTACTAGTAATGACATCTGGTGTATCAACCTCCTACCTAGCTGTAATGGCATACTGCCTAGCAGAAGTTCTATACTCAGCTCTGGACTAGACTCTATCTCTCTGAGCTCTCTTTGCTCTATCTTCTTGATCTCCCTTCTAGCCTCTAATGGAAATATGTACAGATCTTTGTCTAATATCAACTCTCTTTGGATAATCTCTACGAAAATAATTTGATGACTTATAAGAAAAACACAGCCTCAACTTTAGCTTTTGACACTCTTTTTTTTGTCTCTTGTGATAAGTTTAACATTGAGGTATCTAGCTACTTTTGGCTATAGAAAATTGGTGTACTAGTAGCTTGAGATTATTATCCAGTCTTACGCTTGTTGCCCTACATTATCTTCTGAGACTGGCCCTATTTTTGTGTATTTTCTGGTGCCCTAGACTAGTTCCCCTTAAACTTCTTATCAGATCTCTAAACTACAATAGAAGCTCCTTGACCAAAGGACCACTTCTTCTAATAAAATTCCCACTTCTTTTTCTATACCCTCTCTATAGAGTGACAAACTAAAACTAGCTATGAGAAATCTCAAATTTTTATCAAAACCACCTGTAACTTAATGTCCACATGTAATCCCTTCTTAAATTTCTTTCACTTGTCAGCCTCTATGTAAATGGTCTTCTTGGCATACTAACTAAGCATGGCAAAGTCCTTCTCATACTCTCTAATGGACTTCTACCCTTGCTTAAGGTCCATGAATAGTTATCTTTTGTCATCCAGATAATCTTCAGTAATATACTTCTTGTGGAACCATATCAAGAAAAAGTCCCATGTCAACTCATCATTTGACTTATACTCTATCAGGTCTTCCTACCATTTCTCTGCTTTTTCCTAAAGCAAAGATGTAGCACATATCACTTTCTCTTTTAAGGTGCATCACATCTGCTTCATTAGCATTTTAGTGTGGTCCAACTAATACTTTACCTTTCTAGGCTCTACCATACCTTCCCTTAAAGTCTTTAGCCTCTATCTTTTTAACTCTCTCAAGGTAAGTCTTCTAAAGGGCTAAGGGAACCTTTAGCTACTGTACTAGTGGTGGAGCAATAGTTATAACCTATCTTAAGAGTTATAACATCTCTTATAGAAATATTGGTAGCACTAGAGCTACAAATGATACTTGCCTCGCCACACTACTAGACATAAATGTAACCTGATTAGACTCTTATCCCATAGACATGGATGCTTGACTCTCGACTTTCTCAACTCAGTACAGTGCATGATCACTCATCTTATTTATAGATACGAGAACAATTCATAAACCTCGTTATCATAAATTTTATGATGTATAAATTAAATCTAAAGCACTCATATGTTACCTAGGAATGTATAAACTAGAGCTTTGATACCACCAAATATGAAACCCCTTACCCAGTCTGGGTGTCAACCGATCATTAAACCCGACTAAGGAATGCACATACAAATGTATTATCAAACTCTTAACATGTTATCCCATTTTTAAAACATAATCAAATCATTCTTGACAAAATATTTATCTTATAAAAATATGGGCTCATAAAAATTTTTAAAAAACTAGTTACTTTCTATATTTAGAAATCCTCATGTCAAAAATTCAGTAGCATAATAGTTGTACTAAGACACTGTCCCAAATATGAATAGTAATTTATAGTATAAAAAACACTTCTATAAAATTCTTCTCATCACTCACAACTCTTATAATCCTTCTGATCACCTTAAATCCATTAGCAACATAACAACTCAAAGCATGTAATAGATATATCAACATGCAATTAACACAGTTAAGAAATCAACTTTAAAATAGTTACAGACCTTAAAAAATCCAAAAATTAACACCTTATCTAGTTTAGGTGCCATTCCCTAAAATTATATCCATATAAGTGCTATCTGCCTATAGATCATAAAATTTAGATATAAAATTATACCAAAAGAATCTTCCTCTCTTAGAAACTTAATGATCCGAGGCTTCTGCTCAAATTGTCACTTTACCTACACATCACAAAAATAGATGGTGTGCTAAGTAATAGCTTAGTGGTGTAATTGATATAATTTGTATAAACATGTGAATTATTATCATACTTTATTATGGGAAGTATGAACATTCACATTCTCACATGATAGCAACATTGAACATGACATGCATAAAGGCACTAGCGTGACATAAGACATTTAAATACAACATCATAAAAATCATACATCATTAAAACATGTCATACATTAAATCCACATGTTTATTATTCATTAATATCCATTTATTAAGCCTATACTCAAGAAACAATTACACTATGAACAATAAAGTATCAGTGGACCACCTAGGCCCTCGGAACCACATAAGCCGTGCACACATTAAACCTAAAGGTTAGAAAAGTATAGAGCCATAGGTTATTATGCATCAAACCCAAAGGTTAGAATACAAAGTCAAATCATCAACACACATTAGTCCTGAAGGTTAAAAATAAAATAACTCAAAGGTTCACATATTGTAACCCAAAGGCTGCGAAGGTACCTAAGTACCCTAGCACCTATTATGACTCCTAACTGACTAGTTAACCTATCTAACTAGGCTATTTACTTCCATGGGATATTAACCATTTACTTTTAGCTTCACCATATTAATACTACTTAATATTGCTTTTAATTACATTAGTTTAGCCAACTAATGACTAAACCGAGAAAAAGTACAATTATAAGCTTATTGCATTATTATGACATGCAACACCTCTTTACAATGCCATATATCAAATCTTTACATGCATATGCTAATAAATGCCTTGTATCATTGCAATTTCATATTAAATATATCATATATTCTTATGGCATCATAATTGTCATAACATAAGCACACGGCTTATAAGCTCATGCATAAAATCACCATATTCATAAATACATCATTCACATGTCATTAAAGCTTGTCTCATTAAATGCATGTCATATACATCATGAACATGTTATAGGCACACTAATAAAATAATATGACACATAAATTCAATATACACCATTAATACACCATATCATGCATTAAGTCGATAAAGAATGCATTATCGCATTAAAATACTTTATATGTCATAATTACACACTATATGTTCTAAAAACATTATTAATTCTGTGTAATTTATCATACATAGCTACTAACAAGTATAACATGCATCATAAGCACCATCACATGCCATAGGCCATTTAGCCACTCCCTCATAGTGAGCTTATACTTACATTTTCTTTTTATCATACATATCATTTCATTCCACATGATCAAAACCATACAATTAATCATGCATATCATCTCATGCTTTGTATAAAGCGTGGACATACATGAATACTTCATAAACCATATTATGATTCAATACTTCATAAACCATATTATGATTCATACATCTTACATACATATCATTACATCACATGTTCTAATCTCACATGCATATGATCAATTAACTATTCACATATGCAATTTGTCATTCTTATGTAAATTATGCCATTTCACACGCACATACACATACATATAAGCTATTCGGCCATTAATCTCTTCATATATCATTCTCATGTCCTTATTGTCAATTGCATTGATCATACATGACACATACATATATGCACATGCATATGAAAACCAACATACACACATACATCATCACATAGCCATTTTGGCTATAGGGCCTTCCAAGGCTCCACATTTTTCTCATGTATTCATCATCATAAATCATGTCCACATAGACATTTAACACTATGCATATGCATATATCATATTTTCTATGCATTATACCACCCTTACAATCTCATACATGCATAGCCATATTTCTATAACACTAACATTCATTATTTTCATCCATCCCATGTCATAATTAATCTTAATATACATCATATCCATTATAATTAAATGTCAAACATAGTATTAATTATGTATTAAATACACAAATGGCATTTATGGCATATTATGGAATTTATAGGGCATAGTTAAAATTACACAAATTATGTCGATTACATGTACCAAGAGAGTCAAAATGCACTTATGAGGACCACTTACACCTTATTTTTGCCTTTGTCTCAAGTTTTATTGATTTCTTCAACTGCCTATTATAGATTCAATATGTAAAAATTTGTAATAAATCTTACAAACACTAAAAATGAAAACCAACCACATATATAGACCCTTAGGAACTTTAAAAACATAGAAAATTGTCATAATTCAAAAAATCTTACCCAAAAAATTTTTAGTCACTATTCATCAAGGTAGAAAATTGAGTTAAACTCTTGATTTTGCATATAAATCGAGGTGAAAACTATGTCTAGAGGTCATTGAGGCTCGAATTCGATCTTGGATGGAAGAAAATAGGGAGATTTGAAGGTGAGGAGGAGTAAAAATGTTTAACCTTGTCTATGGTGGCGTTGATTATTGGCTAAGGAGGAAAGAACACTATTCCTCCTTTGACTAGTAGTTTAACCCTTTATATAGCCTTTTTTCAATTTTTCTTGCCTCATTTTTGACATCTGAGAGACCTATAATTGTACATAATTAAAGCCTCTAAAAATATGTGCTTAAAAAATGCAAAAATTAGATTAAAAACATAGTTTTTAAGGTTACTTGATTTTAGTAAAAATACTTTCTGATCTCCAAAAATTTCAATTCCAATGCCAACAAGCTAATTAGAATTTTTGAGTATCAGGTTGTATATATCCCAAAATATTCTGAGCAACTTTTTGGATATTTTATAGTTTAGCTAAAACTAGGTCACTATTCACATGACTTTATCGTAGAAGTTAACTTTTTTTAACCACCTAAATGACTTTGTTTTGACTTCAAATTTCACACAAAATTATGTTATAATTAATACTTCCATTCAATAAAATAAATGCCTTCGACCTTGGGAAAACATTATTTACATCTCGAAAAGTACTATTCATAACATCGAGATTTTTGGGCATTATAGTCCTTCAAAATTAATTAATAAAACAAAATCTAAATAGGCAATAACAACATTATTGCCTATAGTAAACTTATTTACCCTATAACATACTAAACTTTTATGGAAGGACTACTACTAGCACAATTTCCTTCTAACAACATTAATGCCTAAACTAAAAGTTAGATTGGTAGATTCTATCGATTTAAGGTTACAAGTTACATAACTATTTTGTCTCCCCTAAGGACCAAAATTAACAATGGCAATATTGATTCTTCCCTTACCCTAGATGGTTTACAACACAAATGTAGAGTTGGATGAGCCATGTTGCTGCTAGAAGATGATAAGTTGCCATCTTTTGTAAGAAATGTACTATAAGAATCATCGAGAGTCTCCTTCATTATTTAAGATCCACTTAGATGCTAGCTTAGGTAGTACATATCAATAGCCATTTTAAAAAGATAATTCACATGAATGTTGCCATGTCGACCTTAATCCACACTGATAAAGTTGTTACCAAGTTGAGTACACCCTTTAATGCCATTGCAAAAGAGTAATAGAGACAAGTTTTAACTAATTCCTCTTATTGGTTTTGCTAATATGAAGGAATGAGTGGGTTGGGGGCTATTGCAATTGACTAAGGTGAATCTTTCATAAAGCATGTAAAGACCATTAAGTAATGCACATGTAAAACATTCTAACCAAATTAGAACTTGCATTTTGGAATATTGACTGTTAGCTTCACATAAACATACAATATTAATAATTTGTTGGGAAGAAAGTTCTGACATAAGTAATTGCCACTAGCATTGTTCCACTACATAATTATAAATAACATCAAAAGTTTTAATTGTACAATAAAATCAACATGTTTATTGATGCCAAGTTCCAATCTTATAATAAAGGTGGGTTGAGGCATTGGGTTTGTGTAATTAAAGGGTATACTTTCTATGAAAGCAAAAACAACATTTGCATTTTAAGTTTGTTTTCCATTTATGAGGGAGAGTTTTCTAGCAACTTCTAAAATTTTAAAATGGTGTGATATGTTTTTACTTACAATCACTTGATAGACCTCTCATTGCTAATTATAGACTTCTACTTCATAGACTTTTCCATTTTCTTCTATAACTTTGGTAATAAAGGGCATTAAAAGTTTTAAGTGAAATTGAATCACTAAATATGTGATCATCCTTAAAAAAAACATGCCCACTACACTCCTTCATCTTTTTGGCCTCATAATTACCCAAGGAATAGTCAATGCAACCATAATACTTATAGATTGTTGGCTTGCCTTCATACTTGAAACTTATCCACTTGGTGTTTCTAGCCTTAGTAGTAAATTCTCTACCCACTTTAATGGTTTACCAAGATCAACTTCAACCCTACATTGAATAAAAGGGAACCAACAAAAATCATCTAGCTCTCTAAAATTGGATTCCTTAATACCATTAAAATTTTTCTATGTTCTTAGCATTGAATATATTATACTGAAGAGGAGATAAACTATGAACATTGATCCATATTTGAGAGAGAATAATCAAGTCAATTTAAGGCTTGACTTTTCTCCCATTCTTCAATGGTAAATTTCTTGTTATCTAAACACTATGGTTGACCATCAAAAATCTCTTTATATGTTTGGGAGTTAACTACGTAGCATTTGAATGGCATTTATTTCAGCCAAGCTCTAGAGATAGAGCTAATAACTTTATCTTTGGATAGGGTTTTTTTTGAAATGATTCTCCTAATATGACATACATTATTAGGAATCTAATGGATTAAGGTGTTTATAAGGTGAATAGGTTTTTAAATTGATTCAATATTTTCATCAAAAAATATGAGTAAAGCAAGAATTGGTTATGTTAATATTAGAATACAAGGGACTAGTTTAATGTATGATGTGCCTAGGTTAAGGTAGCATGACAAAACAATTCTAATGATGCATATACATGCATGATAAATGATTATCTTCTATAATATTACCTAGATGAATATGCATGAGATAAGTGTAAGGATGATATAGATATGTATGGATAAGTGTGAAAGACTTTTATAAGATGTGAGCTAATAATGTATGATAATGCATGATGAATGTGAATGTATAATGTTCTTATACTAGTTTAATGTATGGATAGTTTCAAGACACATGTCGATACATGGACTCATGTTATACCTATAATGGGTAAGATGATTCATATGTCATGTATAAATGACTAAGATGTGAATGAGAATACAAAGTGCTAATATAATACAGGGATACAAGATGTCCGCAAACTTAAGTGAACTTATTTCTAATGATATGTATTGTGAATGTATGATGTATGTTAATGTATGGACACATGATGCAGCTATCCTTAATGCATGGATAAACTTACAAGATCTTATATGATGTATGATACATGCTTAAGTCTAAGTAGGATGATATAGGATTCTAAGTGTATGCATGTGTGGTTACATAAGAGTACAACCTAATATGGTCTATGATTTTAAGTACAAGAATGTAATATGGTTACTACATGAATGTATAATGTTACTATATATGGACAAGTATGGTTTATATCTAGGATGCATACTTTTCATGTGTAAAATATTACTACATGGATAAAGGTAATAAATAAGAATGATACATGTTAATGAATACGAAGACAAAAAAAAAAGCAATAAGCCTTCTAACTTTATTACTCTTGTTCATGTAATCTAACAACTTTTCCTAGGTAGGCTTACCTAAGTATCAATAGGGGACACATAGGTTCAAACATGGGCTAAAGTAGTTTTAGCCCAAAGACCTCTTCTATTGAAAGTGCATGCAAGAAAGATAGTTCATAACATTTAAGTCTTATTTAGAGTAGAATTAGGTTGAGCCCATCATAGATAAAAGGCCTAATAGGCTTGGTCTCACTTCAAATAAGGTTAAATGTAAAAGGCCTAAAAACAAATTCATAATATAATCACACACACTTAGGGTTAACTACATGGGCTTTATGGTTTGGTCAAAAAGGGTTAAGGCTCCCAAAAACCTTATGCCTAGCAATTTGTGTGCATAATTAATAATCATTAAGTCTAGCAATCTGTGTGCAAACTAGTGAAACCATGCTTTCTAATGCAAAATGCTATTTCCTAAAATCTAAATTTCATATCAAGCACATAAATGATATAATTGCAATAAAACAAAGAAAATAATTTGTAATAAAACATGACATGGAATTCTATTGATATAACTACTTCAATATGCAATATAATTCTCACATAATAATGTTGTTATCAATATATGAGTTGGAAAACATGTTTATAATTTGAAAACATTATTTTAGCTTCTTCTATCATGATAAAACTACATGAGGAAAGACTAAAAATGAATTCATTATGAATATGTAAGATATAATGATATATTTAATAAAAAAAACCTAGTTTTATGCAACTAAAC